>WIQG01000554.1:0-67708 GCA_014925785.1 Mycena galopus ATCC 62051 | reverse complement strand
TTCACTCAACTCCAGGGACCATCGCGCTTGACGTCTATTGAGCTTCTTCGTCGTGGTGAAGTATTCCAAATTTTTGTGGTCCGTCCAGATCTTGAATTTCTTCTGGCTGCCCTGTAGATAATGTTGCCACTCGTAGAGCGCTCGCATGATGGCCAGCATCTCTTTGTCGTGGATGTCATAATTTCGTTGGTGTCGTTGAGGCCCTTCGACATGAATGCGATCGGCACCCATACTCCATCCTTGACATTGCGTCAAGCAAGCTCCTGTGGCGTAATCCGAGGAGTCTGCCTCAACGCCATTCCCCATCATCCGTAGGGAAGTGAAGTATGGGTTCTGAGGTTACTGCCAATATCAATTGGTGAAGGCCCCTCGCTCCAGTTCCCCCAACGCCACTTGTAGTCCTTTGTGTCAGTTGTGTTAATGGTTTGGCATGGTCCCGAAGCCTTTGATGAAGCGTCGGTAGAAATTGAGGAACCCGAGGAAGCTCTGCACGTCTTTGACATTTTTGGTGTCGCCCATTGTCGCACCCCCTCCACTTTTACGGGGTCCATCCTGATTTTGCCATCTCCAACGATCACCCCGAGGTATTCCACCTCTCGTTGTTCGAATTCGCACTTCTCGGGTTTCAGGAACAGTTCGTGTTCCTGTAGAATCCGAAGAACGTCCTTGACCGTAGCGCGGTGTTCTTCCAAGTGTTCCGAATAGATCAAATGTCGTCCAGATACACAATAACCCGTCCTGCTGCAATGAGGTCCGCAAAAATATTGTTCATCATGCACTGGAACGTCGCCGGGGAGTTGGTGACCAAAGAACATGACGAGCGGTTCCCATAACCGCGATTCGTGACGAAAGCTGCCTTTTCTTCATCCCCTTCCTTAATGCGGATATTGTTGTAACCCCATGAACGTCCAATTTAGTGAACCAGGTTGCCTTTCGGAGCATATGCATGATCTCCGAGATCAACGGAAGCGGGTATCGATTCTTTATGGTGAGAGCGTTCAACTTCCAATAGTCCTGGACTGGTCGCAGTTTTCCGTCCTTCTTTTTCACGAAAAAGAACGGGGAAGCCCAAGGGATTTAGAGGGTCGAATACGTCGGTTTCTACATGTTCTTTTATGAACGCGTCTAGTTCCGCTTGTTCGGGAACCGACAGAGGAATGCTTGCCCTTTTACGGGCTCCGCACCAGGTTTCAATTTGATTGCATGATCCCATTTGCGGCGCTCTGGGAGTTTGTCGAAATCCTTTTTCTCAAAGACACTTCGGAATCCTTCCAGGTAGTGAGCGGGGACGCTTTCTTCTAGGGTCTTGGAGGTTTTGGCCTCATGCGCGGCAGCCACCAACTTGGTAGCCATGCTACCCATGGCACGAAGGTGTTCGGCGTCCCATCCGTCCGCGATGTCATCGGGATACATCTTAGTCACGAAGATTCAGTCCCCCTCTTCTACCTCGGCGTTGTCCTCTTCTTCCCATTCTTCCACAACCGAGCGCGTTTGCAGGCAGGAGGACACCGGGAGGACCGTAGGGTTTGTTTCTGCCAATCTATCTCCGGGTTGTGTTGTTTCAGCCAGTTGAACCCGATGATTAGGTCGCTTTTTCCGGTGTCCATTACCGCAAACGAGAACACCTCGGCGTGGTCCTGAACTCGGAGTCGCATGCGTGCGACGTGTGTGATACAGCCTCCTTTGTTAAGGGTGCCATCCGTGTTGTAGACCGGGACGGCAACTGACAGAGGTTCAACCTCCAAACCATGTTCCTCCACGAACTGCTGGCTAATAAACCCATTGGTTGCCCTGCTGTCCACTAACCCGGTGACTGTATAGCCTTTCAGGTTATTTAGTCCTTCCAGGGCCATTGGGAGCATCATAGAGTTTCCAGTGGCCCGAACATATTGTGGCGGGTTCTTCAAATTGTCCAGGAGATCCAGAACATCAGGGAAGTAAGCCGTGCATATTTCCTCAACCATTTCGTCGTTTATTTCCTGCCTCCGAGCTGGGTGCGTCCAGTTCGTAACAATTTCCCTAGCCTTCCAGTCTTGTGTGCGAGCCCAGGTTGCAACCCGACGCGTGCTTCTGAGGGGGAGTCTGCACCATTCCGCTTTCTCCCACTCAGGCTTCCGGGGTCTCTTCCCCCTTCGCATAGAGTCAGAGGGAGGAGTGGCTCCCTCACTCTCAACCTCAATCTCCACTGTGTCTTCCTCCACGCCAGGTTCTTTGATAGTTAAAACAGAGAATGAATTCTTCGAAGCCGTTACAGGTGTGGGGGGTATACGAGAATCCGGGGGCACAGTCTTCACTCGGATTCGTCAGGAAAATCCTCCTTCCCGAGCTGTTCTTGTATCATTTCCGCTACCAAGGCGCGGAACTGCGGATTGGTGGGTCCTCTGGTGGTACAGTTCCTAGCCAGATGCCCGGGTTCCCCGCACTGGTAACACTTCGGGATCGGCTTCCTGCTAACCACGCGGCCCATATCCATAGGGGTGGTCCCGCAGCCGGGGCTACACCCATAGTAGCTGGGGGTGCGGGAGCGCCTGCTGGTGGGTTTGCGGGAGGGGTGTGATGCTCGTTCCTGCGGAAGAAATTCCCCGGGTTCTGGTTCTGGTTCTGCTGTACCCTTGGCACCGGAATAGGGTGGTCGCGGAGGGCACCATCCATAACATGGAAGGCGCGACGCAAGCCGTCATGCTTGATGACCGCAACCTTCCAACCGGCATAGGTGATGGGTAGCGTAGCCTGTCCATAGACAGCTTGTAGGACCGGTTTCTGGATACCCTGCTTGAGAAGCCGGATAAGGGTGGTCTCGTCGTAACCCGCCGTATTGTTGTAGGTGTCCAGGAGGGTAAAATACTCCGTGGCTGTCCCCGCGTTCTGGCGCAGCTTCTCGATTTTAGCCTGCGCAATCTCCACCTGTGCCCCTCCTTTGAAGGCATCAATGAGGTTTTTCTCGAACTCCTCGTAGTCTTCGCAGAGTTTGGTGCCGGGTTCCTTCAGGTTACGCATGGCCTGCACAACATTGTTGGCCCACGCGGCTGCCGATCCTTCCTTCATATAGGACAGGACGAAGGCAATTTTCGCGCTGTCTTTCTCGTATGTCGGGTTGTCCAGGAAGTGCAACCAGCACTCCGCCAGAGGAGTCCACTAACTCAGAGTCCCCTTAAACGGAGTCGGGGCCGCGACATGTGCGGTCTTCGTGTTCTTGGCGTCCTTGGGCCCCCCTGCCGAGGCTTTTCCCAAGGCTGTGAGAGCGTCGTGCAGGAGCCCGCTGGCCTTCTGATTGTCTTCGCGCAGCGACCAGTTATCCCCTCGCAGAAGCCCTAGCTCCTCCTTCATCGTCCCAAACTGCCCTCCCACATGTTGAAGGGCCTGTAGCAGAAGGCCATCCCCCTCGTCGCCTGACAAGGTGCCAAAGTGCTCCATCGTAGGGAGCACGAATTCTCCGCTCATTGTGTTACGTCCAGTCGGGTTCGCCGTGTAGAGACACTATTCTTTTGTCAGCACAGAGCAGATTCCGGGTTCTATGGTGACGAGGGCGACTGAAGCACAACGAATAAGTCTGGAGTTTAGACTAGAATAGTGTAAAGTACAGGGAAAATAGGTACAGATTATATACTATAGGGCCTAGGGGTCGTAGCTAAGGTACCATGTCAGATCATAACAGATAGGGTAAATGAAAGATAAATGCAGGGGTATATGAGCGTAAAGGGGTGATCGGTAACCCATTGCGTCGGGGAACCGATTGAAGTCTCGGAAAGGAACTCGTAGTTCGATTGATCAGATAGTTGATCTGATCAATGATCGGGTTGTTGGAACTGTTCGGGTTCTAGAACCCGAAAGGAAAAGTCGGTTCATGACACTCAGCTGCAGGATGGAACTTGCCAAATGACGCGCCATGGCGCAGCACACAGTGAGTGACAAAATGCATCTTCTCCGATCATGTTATGTGTATGTGTGAATCAGAAAAAAGTATGAAGCAAAGTTCTTGACTGTGATTTTCCAGCGGTTTGCCGCCCTACTTCACATTTGCCTTTGTTATTCCCATGGTTCAACACATTTAATACTTGCGAAGCACTTAGTTTGGTAATTGCTGATATTATTTCCTGGTAATTGGATTCCGAGACTCAGTTGTTATAGGACATGCTCGGGCAATGGTTCAACTTCGAATAGAAGTAGAGATAATTAGGCCAGAACTTGAATCACATGTGGCCCTGAATTATGGTGGATTGAATTTTTGAAACTGCATCATATCTTGCCGCGGCACCTGTGAAAGGCATAACCGCAGCAGTAAACATTAATTTTTGCTACATAGAAATCCCCTTCAACAGTGTCCAAACCTGTTGACAATGAACGGACGGTGAAAAGATTTCAACATGTTTGAGTTTGAGTTTGAGTTTGAATTTCTACGGTAAACGTATCTGGCCTAATTAGGCTACGCGATTGTACTCTACCTGGTGGTAGCAGGGGCTCTTGTAAGCTACAATGGATGGTATGTTAAGAGTTTGTTTACCTAGGTAGGAAAATAAAAGAAAATGCGAGATCGTTAAATGGAAAAATAAGTGAGTGGTGGCAATCAAGAGATAAGGTAGGGAGGCTAACATGCATATGAGAGGGCGAGGCACGGGCGGGGTCAAGTAAGTGAGGATGATGGAGATGATGAGAGAGAGGGGAGAGGGGGAGATTATATACTGAGGTATTATAGAGTAAGGTAGGGAAGGATACTGTGATAAGAGAGAGAGGAGAGAGAAGGAAAAGGAGAGAAGGGAGCTTAAGAAAATCAGCCAGTCGCGACAATGAAGTCCACCAGTGGCTTGAGGAGCTTCTCATTCGAGAGGAGCGAACACACGTCCACTGCCCCGAGGATGTCTGCCTCATATGATGCACACTGGAGCGGCGGCCGGAGGTGTTCCCATGCAGGGCATTGGAGGAGATAGTGGTTGTGTGTTTTGGGTGCTCTGCAGGCTTCACAAGCAGGTGAGTCAATCTGCTGAAGGCGAAAGCGTGTCGCATTTAGTGATGAGAAATCGGTTCTCAAGCGCCAGATAGTGGAGATGATGGCCCGGAGGAAGGATGATGTGTAGGGATGCCGCAGGACGAGGAAGGGGTGGAGAATGTCGACTTGACGTAGGGCTAGGCCTGTCGTACTCAGGTTCCACTCGGTGTCCCATCTCTTGACGATATCCTCACGGATGCTTCTCCAACATATCCTCACGGATGCTTCTCCGACATGTCATGAGGGAGACAGGACACGAGAGTGCCGCTGGTAGGAGGGTTGCTGCCTTCGCTGCAGCGTCGGCTAGTTCATTGCCTATGGTGCCAATATGCGCCAGCATCCAGAGATTGGTGACACAAAGGTGAGGCGCCTCGAGGAGGGCATGATGAAGGAGGGTATCATACTGGATCATCCTAAACTGCCCCGAGCACGGAGCAGTCGAGAGCATACCTTTGAGTCCTGCTTGGGAGTCAGAGACAACAAGGATGCGACAGTGGCGAGTCACGAGAGCCCGTTCCGTCGCCCACCGCAGACCTTCCACCTCCCCCTCCATCACTCACTGCGGAGATCTGATTGTATTAGCCCAACTAAAAGGGCTTCAAAAAGGTACTTGTGTCCGAGTGTGTTTTTGAGTGTGTATTAGCTGCATCTAAAACATGGGAACAAAGAAAGCTTTTTTCCGTGCTTTTTCGTCCGCATAAAGGAATGATTTTACACACGGAACAATTATGCCAGTTTTAGTGCCTTTTAGCGCTCGCAACTGCACTCATTTTTCCTCAAGTAAAATTTTGCCCTGTTTTTCTCTCGGTAACATAACACGTCTTTGTCCCTCTAAAACTCAGGGAAAATGAATCATTTTAGTGCCTGGAGTTCCAGGGATAAAAGGCATTGTTTTTCTCTGGCTAAAACCTGAGAAAAATGTTACATTTTTTCTGGTGTTTTACCATAGGAAAAATTAGTGCAGGCTGAGCACTGTACTTAGGCGCGTGCTAGCACACACTTGCATGCATTTAGAGTGCACTAGTGTACACTCAGGGTACGCTCGGCGGCAACTCAGGGTGCACTCGGAGAGTGCAGGGCGTGACATCTAAGTGTGCTCAATGAGAATTCCGCCAGTTTTTCCTAGGGTAAAACACGAGAAAAAATGAAACATTTTTCTCGGGTTTTAGCCAGAGAAAAACAATGCCTTTTATCCCCGGAACTCCGGGAGCTAAAATGGTTCATTTTCCCTGTGTTTTAGAGGGACAAAGACATGTTATGTCACCAAGGGAAAAACAGGACAAATTTTTACTTAGGGAAAAATGAGTGCAGTTGCGGGCGCTAAAAGGCACTAAAACTGGCATAATTGGTCTGTAGGTAAAATCATTCCTTTATGCGGACGAAAAAGCACGGAAAAAAGCTTTCTTTGTTCCCATGTTTTAGATGCAGCTAATACACACTCAAAAACACACTCGGACACAAGTACTTTTTTGAAGCCCTTTTAGTTAGGCTAACACAATCGGATCTCCGCAGTGACTTGCCCATCGCCCAGCGGTATCAAGATCTCTTCACGCTATTCTCCTTGCTCTAGCCGAATCGCTGCACCTCCAGCCTTCTCGTCCAGGAGAGACCCGTCAGTGAACCACGTAGAGCCGGCGAATTCCTTGTCTGCGAGCAGATTGCTGAGGGTGTCAATCACCTCGTCCTTGTCCAAGATGATTGTGGTGACCGGGAGAGGATCAGCCCAGGGCGGCGCATAAACCGGCAGGATAGGCTCCATACCGTGTGCCATCTCAGTTCATTTTCTCCTGGCCGATAAATAACTTGAGGCAGCTATAAGGTAGTAACGCTAGTTTGGGATAAGTAGGCGGCCCTATGCACGGCCTTCGAGTCCAAAGAAGGGGACTGCTTTGCTGGCAGGGGTGCCGTCGATATTGTGACTTCTGTGAGACGCGTCGACGTGTTCAAACGTCGTTGAGGATCCAAAGGGTACTAGATATTAACCTCTTGTTCGAAATGGTCCAGGTTAAGGAAAAGGGGTAGTCGAGCTGGCAAGTATTCCGTAGCATTGTCGGTGTTCAAAGGGCGCACCAGCCTTTTCGGTGCCGCTCCCAAATACTGGAGGATATCCTGGAGCGGTGGCGGCGAGAACAAGACCAATTTTCCGGTTTACTACTGATGAAGGTTTGTCAAGGGGTGTCAAGCGATTACCGAGTACTTGCACCAACTTCGCTTCGGTAAGCTGCAAGTCGTCGCAGCACCACTCGCCCCTCATGCTCAAGACAAATACAGATTTCTGGCAACAGGCCCACCAACTCCCATTTCAGTTGAGCCTAAGCATCAGAACAGGTGGCTTGTGTCCTCTTGCAAGTACCCGCTTGGACGAGCAAGCAGTCGAATGCGGAGCAACATGACTTGACGAAGCAAGAAGTTCTATGTAACGGAGGAGATCTAGACGCATGTCGCGTCGACACCATTGCGTTATATAATTAACAGTTAGGTAACGGGTTCATATTTTCTGACACTAGGAGGGGCCTAAGTGAAAACAGGGAGTGACCAAGGGTCTTCCGCATCCACTCAACGCGCTTTATTCATGATGCAATCCTGTTTTCTTTTGCAAGTTGCACTTCAATTTCATGGATACCGGCATTTGCGGGGAGTGATGGCGGGGTCTGATCTTGGTTTGATTTTTGTGCTCTCATGGATTCTTGATACTGTATCATTTCGACCGAGTGTTCAGGTAATGTGTAACAAGGGGGGATCAGGATTCAAAAATCGGATATAGGGCCAAAAAGCTTTTTTCAACCCCAAGCTGACCCCCTCCCCCTCCCCCTCCCCCTCCTTCCTTATAGGGAAGGAGTTTCCCACCCCTAGGGACGGCCCGATCTCTCCGGGTCCAGCTGCTGCTGTTCAACTTAATTCCCACTGCCTCCTTGAGCTTGACCATGCTTTTTTATACTATCTAACAAGTGTTGGTGATAAATTGAACACTCTGCACTCTCACAGCTAAATAATTCCTAACTTGAGAATTGATCACTGTTGACCTCAACTTGGCTTGAATTATGGAATGCATGGGTTCAGACTAGTAAACCTTCTTCTATACACTCCCTGGGCAGTTATATATGTTTCTTACAATTAAATAACACCTCCCTCATGGTTTATTAGCTATTTTGAAGCTTCAAACTTTATATACTGAAAAGTTTTTTTCAGCCTGACCTGGACCCCCCCCCCCCTCCCCACGTACAGAATTTGAATCCCAATCCCCCCTTGATGTGTAACACAGACTTTTGAACTGAACACTTGGGACACTTGAAACGGTAACGCGGGGGTAAATGAACACTCAATTTTTGCAGTGCTAAAAAGGGCCAAAAAATGGTTCTAAAATACGCAAGGTTTGTGAAAAAATATCCGAAAAATATCTACTAGTGCTCCTCCCAAAGGAGTCCCCGGTAGCGCGAGGTCCCGATTCTCTTGCGCTGGCCACGACCAAGAGGTGCAAGTCTCCCTCTTTATAAGATTACGCAGTCTGTCTGTCTGTCTGTCTGAAGCTTTTTAAGCTCCGCTAACCCCGCTCTCGGATCAACTTGCCGAAGTACTACACAAAATGTCCCTTGCGTATTTATTGGGAAATTTCAACTCCCCAGGTCGGCTGTCTTGCATCTGAACACTGGAGTGATGCTATCTCAACAGGATATTGTTCCCTCACACCCATAGCTTCACAAACGGCAAAGCCGGCTTGCCTTCGGCACATCATGGCGTCTGCCAACTAGCACCTCCATCACTTCTCTGTCAAAGAACCCCAGTCATGGGTTCAACGCGTCCACGTGGACCGAAGTGGTGGGGCGCGAAGCGCCCCGCCGCGCTCTTGTACTGTATACGGTTACGGGTGGTACCGTAACGTATACCGTAAGGACCCGTAAGATTACGGTCCGTATACGGTACATTACGGCCGTAAATCCAGGAGTATGGTCCGATTTCGAAATGGCCCCGGCGCGGCCTTGATTGCCCCGTGCGGTTCGTGCCAACATTCGCCAAGGGAATCTTTCACTGGCAGCACAAGATCAGATGCGCCATCAGCCAGCAATGGGTTAGCACAGGACGCGCCCCGTAAATTTCAACCACGAGGATTTTTAGTACACAACTCACGACACTGAGGGCCCCTCTGAGACGCTTTCCAGCAACATCCCATGTTATTCTCGCTGAAATCTCGAGCACCTGTTGACAGTTCCTTATTAGGAAGGTGAGTTCATTATAGTTTCTGAAAGGGCTTTCGAGGTCTCAATGCATTGGTTCTCAAGTTCCTAGGTCAGGACACTAACTCAATCGAATTTACTCCTTGTAATTCGCAGAAGTGAATGAAATTATGCACCTATCGAATTTATTTCAGTATTTACGGTCGTATTATGGCCGTAATGACCGTACCGTAACCGTAAGACGCTGGCGAAAACTCATTACGGTTACAGTTACGATACGCTGGGCACCCGTAATTCGCCATAATCATTACGGCCGTATCCGTATACGGTACGATGGGGACCCCTATAGACGCATCGGCAACGCATCGAGTGATCAAATGCTTTCGGGTATGAGCCGAACTGCGTTCAGCTATTGTCCGATCTGCGCCCGAAACATATGCCCGCAGGGCACCCGAACGGGGCCTGAACTACGGGACAGATTATTTGTATGTGGAGTAATTAATAATTCCACCTGTACAACCAAACGAACGGCGGATGCAGCAGACAAGCGTGCAAGCCGTCAAATTCCAACAACCTCATATATAAGAACCGCCTGGTCAGGGATACTCCAAACCAATATCTCATGATGCGCAAAGTGCTAATTCAAGCCCTCGCTGTACTATGTGTCTGCCCCATCGCTCTAGCTGATCCTGTTTGCATTGTTGGTGCGGGACCTGCTGGCTTGACCATCGCAAATCGGCTCCAAGCAAAAGGATACGACACTGTGATTTTTGAGAAGGACGCTGAAGTTGGGGGGAAATGCCAGGCGTATTATGACGAACAGTGCGTAACATTATAAGCACTGATACTTCAGATGTGGAGCTTACAACTGGTAATTTTCAGAGGCCTTTTTCATCCGATGGGCGCCCTGCTTTACTCAAACCAAACGTATCTGGAAACGCTACCCGTCATTGACGCATCTGGCGTATCTTCCTTCGCTTTCGGGTATACTTCTCCGGAGTGGCTGTATGACTGGCACACTGGGTACACCGAAGAGCTGTCCACTCCATTGTCCGAGCTGACCGCAAACGAGCTGTTCACGGAGGAAATCGAAAGGTACACCACCTTTTGGAATACAGAGTTTGCTCCGAAGGCGGTGATAGGATACAAGGCAAGAGACACATTATCAGAATGCATTCTCGATCCTGATGCTTTGGTATGTAGAATGGTGTTGAAGGGTACACCATGTCGACTTTAGATTGGCTCCTCGAGAATAACTATCCTCTTCTGTTGTTGCTCTTCGTCAACGGGATGGTACCTTATGGCTATGGGGACGTGAGGCAAACACCCATTGTACGTTTCTCACATCAAGCCGGCAGAATCTCATTATTGACGGTGGATGTAGCTTTACATGCTGTCATACTTCACACCCGATATTCTCCTTTTCTTCGCTGGCCAGCGTGAGGGATATATCATCGGTAAGCTATTGCTGCCCGCGACGCTGGAATGCGATCTGATTTCATCCTCGATTCGCAGATTTCCATAAGGTTTTCGTTCGCTATGCGGCTACGAGCGTCAGTGGGCCTATAAATTTGAACACCAATATTACTAAAATTGGTGAGCAACATGTAACGGCTGTTGTACTCCAGTGATTTATCTGTTTCCCATCCGCTCTTGCAAAGATCGAAGCGGCAGCAGCCCGGCCATCACCTACTACGTCGACGGTCCCTCCCCCTCGCTCTCCACTCAAACCTGCTCCAAACTCGTCCTCGCCTTCCCACCCATTCTTTCCGCTCTCCACGCCGCCAATCTCGACCTCACCCCATCTGAACAAACCATCTTCTCCCCAGTTGGCATCATCAAATACTGGTCCGGTGCTGTCCGCGTAGCCACCCCCAACGGCCTCGCCTTCGCCGGCTTCCTCCGCGCAACGTTCCTTGCCCTTGTCGAGAAATTCCTCGGCACGCATTTCCTATCTTTCTTGGAATTTGTACCTTGGTTACCAGAGGCGGCGGGGCAGCCTGTTGCGCTTCTGCGCTTGTTCAACCAGTCCGATATCGCCACGACGTATTCTTGGGGGAAGTACAGGAGTTCCCAGACGCTTGCGGAGGCGAAGACTCTCCTCGAGGAAGTTATCTCCAAGATCAACAAAGACCCCCAGGTTTCCAGCGCTGCGCCGCGGCCTGTCACTGACGCAGACGTGAAGGCGTTTTTAGAATGGGATTATTTCCCTCATTTTGATCAGCCGGAGTTGGAAGCGGAGTATTATGCCAAGTTCAATGCATTGCAGGGGGAGAAAAACACATATTATGCGTCGGGGCTGAATGGGTTCGAGACGGTGGAGTATGCGATACGTGCAGGGATTGATGTCGCGGAGACGTATTTTCCCTCTATCAATAATCAGTAATGCATAGTGCTACAAGTAACTTCAGGTCGTGCGACGTAGTTCACCCGAATATTAATATTGAACACGCCGCCCCCCTCGTTGGTTCGGTTAAGATACTCAGTTGCAAAAGAAAATTCCGCCAACTGTCATGCCTTCGCGGGAAGTCTAACCCCGGATCTTGACAGGAACGGCAGACCGGAATACATGGAAGTGTTCCGTTCGAGAATCTGGCCTTGACGTAACTCTGGTGGATTTGACAAGTGACCTTCCGTTCAATCTTGGAATAACTTGAGGGGTGTAACCATCGCTTGGCGTGGCAGGTACGCGTAACTATGAATTGTTGAGGCAAGACGCAAGCAGGACAATTCGACGAAATGAAAGGCGGGGTTTATAAAAGGCGGCACCAACTCTAGGCATTCATCTTAGAGAAGTTGATCCCAGGGGATTCCATCTTCTGGTACCTGGACTTACTGAACAAATTTATTTACCTGTGCTCGGACCGCCCCTTGTGATTGCATGTCCTGAACATACGTCTACAACAGTTTCTTCGCCCAGCATTGCTAGTAATGTATCTGAAGGCAAAACTGCACCTCAGACCCCATGATAGGCTCCTGAAGGGTCTCAGATACCTTTACTCATTAAGCGAACGCAGCACTTGTGATCACACGTCCCAAATACATGTATATAGCGGTTTCCTCACCCAGTATTGCTAGCGATGCATTTGGAGACAAAACTACGCCTCAGATCGCAAGATTGTTCCATATATTCACAAGGTACTACTTCTTCCCTTTGCGACCCATCAGTAATAGTGTTCTGGCGGTTACAGACACGGCCGTCTGTGTCAGACTTCGATGTCTGACACAGACCAATGCAGGCATACAGGCCAGTACAGACACGGTCACCTTTCTACAGACACACCACAGACATCCCGTCCCTCACATCCATCTCGCTTCCGTAGGTTGCAGACATTCTGTCCATCACATTCATCTCGCTTTCTCAAACATGTGTGAGATGAGGTGGGAGGGAGAACATGGGTTCAAAAAATTCAACACATCCATGAGTTGAACCCAGAATTTCTGGGATGATCCTAGAAACTTGAGAATATTTTATACCACCTTCCGCCTGCCACTCTCGGGACTCAAACATTCCGAAAATGGTCATACTACCTACCCAAAGTGGGTGGTTTGGGGATGAAATTTGCATCCAAACCAAATTCTAGCAAAATTCTGGCAGAATTTCTGTCGCACCCGATCAAGGCCTAAATAACTTGAGGCAGCTATAACTTGACGGTAGTAAGTGACGTCGCTGCGTAGGGGTTTGGCATAAGTACACGGCTGCCCAACTAACACACAATTATCATAAGATCCGGGCTCTCAGAGGAGAGGCACGTCGCGCGCGTTGACACCTGTCTCGGTAACCCAGATGTTCTAGCGCGACCGGACCTCGCCAGCTTCGGAATAATGCGGCTGAGTTTGAATAAATGATAAGAAAACATGAGGCCCGGATCGTTCTAACGTGATCCTGGCCCCAACTTTTCTTATCATGTATTTAAACTCCACCAGAACAATTCCAAAGCTGATAAAATAAAGATCATGCTAGAACGTCTAGGTTACCAAGACAGCATTGACACCAGTCACAACCACAAGGAGGATAACCAATTTTGTACTGGCCAAACATGTGAAAAATATTGAGAACCAATTTACAATAGGGGAATTCACAGTAGGCCGTATTTTCTTGTTTGTGAATAAATATATTCATTTGATGGGACGAATAAAACTGTCGTTTGTGGAATATATCTGTGATCACCCCGTCTGAGTCCAAGATATATTTCTATAATATTGATTCCGTGTGCGAGGCACACACCCTTCTCACAAAATTCAATAACCCCATATCTGCAACATCTGGTCATTGGATAATACATATCCTAGCTAGCAGTACGATCCCCCCTTCATGCCCATCCTCCCCGCCCGCTAGTACAACATCACGATATCTTGTAAAGTGCCACATGGGCCCCCAGGGGCCCACGCGCACTATAATTGAAAATGAATTGAATCCTAGCTAGCACAATCCTTCTCTCCATGATGCCCCTGAAAAGCCAACTGCCAGTGGACATCGCAGCTGAGCTTTGGACCAAACAGTAGCAACCTTGTTCATGTCGGCCACTGAAGAAGGCCGATGAGCTTCGAGCTGCTTGATGGTCTCACTTGGCAGTTTCGGTGCTCTCAGCTATGGTGGCAGTGGTCGAGGCAATCACGGGTCAAGCAGATATATATATTCCATGAAAAATGTTTATTCCACAAATGAGAATTTAATCTTGTTTGTGGAATATCTTTTTTTGTGAAAATAATTGTCCCATCACTTGAATATATTTATTCACAAACAGGAAAATATTCCCTACTGTGAATTCCCCTAATGTGTTTTGAATAGTTTGCTGGTTCAACATTTGGAAGACACTCAGAAAAACTTCTCCACAACTTGGATATCTTCTGCATGATGTTGGGTATGCAGAACATATTTTGAACACATTTTACATGTGGTTCTGTCAAAAAAAATGAAGGTGCACATTGTATATTGGTTCTTGATGTTCTTCACATGTCTGGCCAGTACAAAATTGGTTATCCTTGCTGTGAATGCTGGTTCCTCAATTAAGTGGGCTTTTCAGTCAGCTGCACTTCTTTAAGTATCATAAAACAAATAATTTGGCTCAAAACAACGAATTAAAATACCCTTTTAATCTATTAGCAGCCAATCAGAGCGCGAGTTGCAGATTAAAGAGGCATTTTAATTAGTTGTTTCAGGCAAATTATTTGTTTTATGATACTTAAAGAAGTGTAGCTAACTAAAATGCCTACTTAATTGAGAAACCGGCACTCACTGCGTTCCGTGAGTGCGTTGGGGTTGGTTCACAACATTTATTAGTGATGCGGAACAATCCGAAAGTTGATTCTTCTCTTCAAGTAAATCCGAGTCGGTGCGCTCGAAAAGGTGCAATTTGAAACGAGCCCAGGGCAATACCGAGCCAATAGAAAATTCCCCGATTCGTTTCGAGTTACATTTCGAGCGGCTTCGGTTGTACCGAAAAGTGGTGAATGTCCGGAAAACGGACCTGCGGTGTTCCAGCTTACAAACAGGCCAAGTCGATAACCTTACAAAGCTGCCTTAAAAATCATTCTGTAGGCGTTCCGTGTATCGTCATCTTGTTCACTCAAAGGGCCAAAGCTGTCGGTTAAATCTCTCGGGTAAATCTTGGTTCTCGGTTAAACCTTGGTTGTCTTCAGAATCCCTGACACTCGTATAAAATGGCCGCCGCAGGAGTTGAGAACAATTCACCATCCCCCTCAAATCTAATTTTCTAACATGACTTCTTCACGCGTTGTCTCGGTTTTCGGAGCCACTGGCCTACAAGGTTTTCCTATATCCAGTTAATTACAGAGTGGCGACATCTTAACGCGATATGCAATCCAGGTGGCGGGGTCGTAGACGCGTTGCTCAAGGACGGGACGTTTGTTCCCCGAGCCCTTTCACGCGACCCCGACTCTGAAGCGTCCAAGAACCTCAAAGCGCGCGGCGTCGAGGTTGTCAAAGGTGATCCAGTGGACAGGGCAGGGCTAGTAAGCGCCTTGCGTGGTAGTGAGGCCGTTTTTGCGGTGCGTTGACTAATTTTTGGGGGCTTTTCGCGACTTGACATCCGAGGAAATAGGTTACAAACCCCGTGTTTTTCCTCCCTAACATGGAGGGCAAGGGAGAGGTCGTCCAGGGGAAGAATATAATTGATGCCGCCAAAGAGGCGGGCGTCAAGTTTCTCATATGGACGTCCGTATAGTTATTTGGCAGATTATCGTCCATACTGATTCGCGGTCCACAGTTCTCTGCCCAGTATGACCAAACTGTCCGGCGGGAAGTACAAAAACTGCCTACAGTATGACGGTGAGTCGACTACCTAAAATCCTCAGTTGAACGTATAATTCAACTTGTGATATTATTTCAACTACAGAAAAAGCAGTAGTGCAAGAGTACCTCAAATCCTCCGGCCTCACACACGCGTCCCTCCTCCTCCCCGCCTTCCTGGAGAACTTTTGGAAGTACGTCGGCGTCTATATTGACGCCCATCCTCTTTTCCAATACCCAACCGATTATTAACAAACAATGTGCAGGCACGGAACCTTGAAGAAGACAGAAGATGGCAAGTTCACCGTCGGTGTCCCGAACTACAACGCGACCGACCTCCAAGCCTTCGCGTGGATCTCGCATGACTGCCCTGCCGCGGCGCTCGTGCTGCTCAAGAACTACACCGACCCGGCGAAGCAGATCAATGGCAAGGCATACCCCGTCGTCAGCACAAGGATGTCGTATGGCGCATTGGCTGAGAAGACCGCGAAAGGTCAGCAGCGCGCTACTAATACATACATGCACAAAATTGGAGTTCGTGCTGATACCCAACCTACAGTCCTCGACGCAGAAGTCACCTACACCACGCCCCCGCTGATGGGAGTGCCAGCCATCGACGAGATGGTAAGTAGCGCGTTTCCTTTGGGCCTCCAGTTCCTACATATCAACTGTGGTGACTGACTAAACTTCACAGTGGGCGGCCCTGGCGGAGTACAAAGGGCTTTACACCGAGACACCCATTCCGAACCCCGAGCTTGTGGCCCTCGGAATGAAATTTGGCACTATCGAGGAATTCTTGGAGGCCGAGGTGAAGCCGCGGTTCGGGGCGTAGAAACATACACGGTGTCCAGGGTCATCCTAGAATAAGAATGGAAGACGGAGTTCTTTTCAGTGCTTTTTCCTTCATTTATATGGTCGAACTCCAACGCGGCCTGACACACCGAGGACTTTCACGTCATTGGCACATCTTCACGTCGTTCCCAAGCCCAACCAAGGCGAAATACGGTATACCTGTGTGCAGAGGACGAGACCAAACATTACGTAGCGGGCAGTCTGTTCGCATTCACATCAACACACAGATCTCAGCAGAAGCACAACTTGAAGAACAATAACGATCTGAAAAAACGGACCAGAGATGAGCCGGGAAAGGAGGATGATCAGAGATGAGTATGTGCGTCAGCGAGAGCTGCAAGGAGACCACCCAGTCGGGCCTGTTGGGAGCTTGGGTTTTGTGGTGCTCCTCGCCACTCCGAGATTCAGAAGAGAAAAAGCTTATCCCGCGCGGAAGTGAATGTCTTGGAATGCGGAAAGTGGCCGCAAAGGCTCAGACAGGTTCGAACTTCAGCGGGGAACAGAGTGGGGCGAACCAAACAGTCACCTAGAGATGGGCCAGATATAATTAGACAGCAGCAACCAGTTAGACCTGTTGTAGTTCCAGGCGAGCCCAAGCCTATAGAGAGATGGTGGAGATGAGTCTTGAGAAGCGCTCCGAATCGGGCCGGCCCGGGCGCCTCACTAAAAAGGAAGGTTTGTCATGGGTCTGACGTAGGCGCGTCCACCCCAAAAAGGAAATCTCGCCTTTCTCTTTCGATCAGTGCTTTGCTTTCTTTCACGCTGGGCTGTCTCTTGCGCTCTACGTCGGGTTGCAACTACAAACAATGTATCTCTTTGATACTGCGCCCTCGTCTGTCTGGTTGGTCGCATGGCGACGAGTGTTGCAACGACCGCGACCCTGGGGCCTGCTTTCCGTCTCTTTTCCGCCAGATCTACTTCCGCAAAAATGAAGAATCTCGTCCATCCCTCTCCAAAATTGTATCAATGAGATCCGAGGGTAGGGGGAAGGACAGTGAAATCGCACTATCCGTCCATGCCCGGCATTCCCTCCTCCCCACCGTCTGTGCCTTCATTTTCTTGTTCCTCTTTGACATCAGGAAAACTGCAAGTTACTAGGGGCACTATGAAGCACTAGGTGAGTGCTAGGCGAGCTAGGCGAGTGCTCCATAGTGCCCATAGTAACTCCTAGTAACTTACAGTTTTCCTGATGCTTGTCCAAAATGCACACGTATACGATTTGACTGTTCCAGCTTACAAACAGGTCAACTTTACAAAGCTGCCTTATAAATAATTCGGTAATCTATTTAAATTCTGGGTTCTCCGCTGAATCTTGCATCCCCCCCATTGGCTATTTCTCAGCAAAGTTCTAACCATGAATTCTCCACGCGTTGTCTCTGTTTTCGGAGCCACTGGCCTGCAAGGTTTTCCGTATCCAGCCGATTACAGCGTGGCCGCATTTTAACGCAACATTCAATCCAGGTGGCGGGGTCGTAGACGCATTGCTCAAGGACGGGACGTTTGTACCCCGAGCCATTTCACGTGACCCCGACTCTGAGGCGTCCAAAAACCTCAAAGCGCGCGGCGTCGAGGTTGTTAAAGGTGACCCAGTGGACAAGGCGAGCCTAGTAAGCGCCCTGCGTGGTAGTGAGGCCGTTTTTGCGGTGCGTTTACTAATTTGGAGGGCTTTTCGCGACTTAACACCTGAGGGCACAGGTTACAAACCCCGTGTTTTTCCTCCCTAACATGGAGGGCAAGGGAGAGGTCGTCCAGGGGAAGAATATAATCGATGCCGCCAAAGAGGCGGGCGTCAAGTTTCTCATATGGACGTCCGTATATTTATTTGGCAGATTATCCTCAATAAATGTCTATACTGATTCGCGGTCCACAGTTCTCTGCCCAATATGACCAAACTGTCCGGCGGCAAGTACAAAAACTGCCCGCATTATGACGGTGAGTCGACTACCTAAAATCCTCAGTTGAACGTACAATTCAACTTGGGATATTATTTCAACTACAGAAAAAGCAGTAGTGCAAGAGTACCTCCAATCCTCCGGCCTCGCACACGCTTCTCTCCTCCTCCCCGCCTTCCTCGAGAACTTTTGGAAGTATGTCGGCGTCTATATTGCCGCCCATCCTCCTTTCCGATACCCAACCGATTATTGACAAAAAATCCGCAGGCACGGAACTCTGAAGAAAACAGAAGATGGCAAGTTCACCGTCGGCGTTTCGAACTACAACGCGACCGACCTCCAGACTTTCGCGTGGATCTCGCGTGACTGCTCTGCCGCGACGCTCGTGCTGCTCAAGAACTACACCGACCCGGCGAAGCAGATCAATGGCAAGGCATACCCCGTCGTCAGCGCGAGGATGTCGTATGGCGCGCTGGCTGAGAAGACCGCGAAAGGTCAGCGGCGCGCTACTAATACATACATGCACAAAATTGAAGTCCGTGCTGATACCCAACCCACAGTCCTCGGCGCAGAAGTCACCTATACCACGCCACCGCTGATGGGAGTGCCAGCCATCGACGAGATGGTAAGTAGCGCGTTGCCTTTGGTCCCAGTCCCTACATATCAACTGTGGTCTGACTGAATTTACAGTCACTGCGTTGAAGCGGCTCCTAAACCGGCACCCGGCGAGGCCCTCCGGGGTGCACGGAGGCCCGGTGGGCGCCTCGCCAAGGCGGTGCTAGGGCCATAGCAACGCCTAGACCCGCCTCGACACGCCAATGTCGAGGCGGGTCTAGGCGTTGCTATGGCCCTAGCACCGCCTTGGCGAGGCGCCCACCGGGCCTCCGTGCACCCCGGAGGGCCTCGCCGGGTGCCGGTTTAGGAGCCGCTTCAACGCAGTGAGTGGGCGGCGCTGGCGGAGTACAGCGGGATTTACACCGAGACACCCATTCCCAACCCCGACCTCGTGGCTCTCGGAATGAAATTCAGCACTGTCGAGGAGTTCTTGGAGGCCGAGGTGAAGCCGCGGTTTGGGGCGTAGAACCATACAGTAGCACACCGATTTATGCTTATTGTGAGTTTACATGGTTGAATTTCAACGCGGTTTAACAGGTCTTGGCGTCGTTTCTAGGCCCAACCATTAATTTGGCATTGCAAAATACTTACAAGTGAATAACGTAGCGAGCGGTCTATTCGTATTCACATCAACATACAAATCTCAGCGGACACAAGAACAATACCGATCTCAATCAAATGAGCCGGGAGATAAATGAGGATGGTCGTCGACGAAGAATATGAGCATGTGCGTCAGCGAGAGAAGGAATGAGGCCACTCAGACGGGCCACTGCTCTTTCTGCTGCTGCTTCCATCTGATAAAGTTGCTGCAGTTAGGCCTTGAGGGGCTCGTAGTGGTGCTGAAAGCGGCCAGTGACCTTGAGCGACTGCAGGCTGGCTAACATGTGGTAAGATGGTCAGATATATGCAATAGATGCTAGTAGCGCGTTCTGTATAAATGAACCGTAGACCGCATGACTATCAAGCAGAAGAAGCGCCTTGAGAACTTAATGCTTGAAGGCAGAGAAAGACCAAATTCACTACTTCCCATCTGCGCTTGAAGAACAGAGACCTTCCTTTGAGAATTATTTTTCGTTCCGCGAGCATGCCAGACCCGCGCGGAAGTAAATGTCTTGGAATGCAGAATGCGGAATGCGGAAAGCGGCCCGAAAGTCTGAGAAAGGTTCCGCGGGAAAAGGAGTGCAGCGAACCATCATAGAGATGTGCCAGGCATGGAACGTAGCAACTAGTTAGACCTGTTGTAGTTTCAGGCGGAGCGTATAAACCACACAGTGAATGAGCTCGAAGAAGCGCTCCGAATCGGGCCGGGGCATCCAACATCCCAAAAAGGAAATCTTATCTTGTCTTTCTCCTTCGATCGCCTTCGCTAAAAATGCGGAACAGGGGAAGCAGAGTGAGACCCGCGCGGATAGAGCCCGTATCCGCGCGGGTGTCAGTATACTTCCTCCATTCCACAAAAATATACCCGCCGCCCCTCTGGAAAAAGGTATAAATTAAAATGAGGGTAGGGAGGAAGGGCAGTGAATTCGCAATATTCTACTATGCCCAGCATTCCATCCTCCCCACCCTCTGCGCCCTCGTTCCTCCCTTCTCCTTTAACTTGCCTCGCTATCTTTGTGGGCGTTCCTACGGTGGTAACTGGCATATATGTCTTTTACTCTGCGGCAGGCCGATGGATGGCCGAGCGGCGCGTGCGCAAGGTGGACGTCGAGGTATGTTCTCCTCATTTCAGACCACTATAGTCTGCTAACCTTGCTTCCAGAGTGCAGGCCGCGGCAGCACTGCTCTTGTCAAGACACGGAAGACCAACGGCGCGCGCTCTGTACGTCGGGTCATATGCTCACAATGTCTCTTGTTCTAACCATATTCATCCACAGTCACGGTGTCCGGCCGAGGTTCTCTTCGATGCAAGGACGGCAATCTTTGTCCTCAAGGTATGTTTCCGTCGTTCCCTTATTCGCCCGCGTCTGACGCATGTCCCAGGCAAAGGGCGTCGTCGAAAAGCAGGAGGCGTCATTCCATAAGGCGTTGATGGCCCGAGTAAGTTCATATCCTTATCCTCCCTCTTGAATTCCATCTGATATCCTCAACCCTAGAAGGGAACGCCAGCAAAAATAAAAGCAGCAAAACCGGTCCAGGCGGCGTCGTCCCACGTCCGCCGGTTCCTCGACAACTGCAAAGACAGCTACAAACCCGGTCGCATTGGCACTCGCCGGACGCGTTCTCGTCCCGGGCCGTCGCCCTTGCACTTCAGCTGCACCGCGCCCGAGTCCGTACCTGCCCCCTCAACGACTCTAATTCACATGCTCTCGACCCCGGTCGTTGCCTTCCCCGCACCTGAATCTGCCACCGTTCCTGTCGTTCCCCTCCCTTCGACTACATCTCTGGGCGCCAAGGGCCCCGCCGCCATCATTCTCGCAGCCCTCGAGCGCGGCGACGCTGACAGTAGCCTCGAATACGACGACGACACCGACCCTTCTTCATCTATTTCCTACGATGCCATCCGCGGTGTCTGGACGCGGGGCGGTTCTTCACCACCACCACCACCACGAGTCGAGCCCGACCACGAGTCCTCATCCGTCTTCGCACCGCCCTCACTTCCACATCCACCTGTTGTTGTGGACGCGCGCCTTCGTACTTTGTGGCTCGCTGGGAACAACAAGAAGCGGGTTGAGGAGACGCCGAAGAGGAGAATGCGGGGCGGTTCTTCACCACCACCACCACCACCACCACGAGTCGAGCCCGACCACGAGTCCTCGTCCGTCTTCGCACCGCCCTCACCCCCACATCCACCTGTTCTCGTGGACGCGCGCCTTCGTACTTTATGGCTCGCTGGAAACCACAAGAAGCGGGTTGCGGAGACGCCGAAGAGGAGCTCGCGAAGTGGCAGAGTGCTGCGGAGCGCGAAGGAGAACGAGGGGACAGAATGATAGGTCCAGCGCCGCGCGCACCTCGTATATTTTGATCATGATATCATGCGCCATTTTTCTCTTTTTGCTTTTCTTCTGGTGTTTCTTTTCTCCCAGGTTCCTACTCTATATACCTAATTCGCAGCTACATACCCTACTTAATTTTACAATACCCACCGTCTCCCATACCTATTCTTCCCCATCCCCCCTTGTACAATACCTACCATCTTCCTATCGTTCCCCATCCCCACCGTTTTCCATACCTATTCTTTCTCATCCCCATCCCGACCCTTGTACTGCCTCCTTTTTGTTGCTCTCTACTCCCATGTATTTGCGGCACCATAGCCCCGACTGTTTCCCTGGTTTATTGTTCATAATTTATTGGACTGGACGTTTGGATGATACTTGTGGGGCCGTGCAGAATCTCCTCGACGGATTTATAATTGAATCGCGTTCCGCCTTTATTTTTCACCGCATCATAACCTCCCACCGAACAGCTTCTTTAGGCACTTGGCACATGGATTGAAATGGAAATTATATTAAAGAGTTCTATTCCTGACGAGGAACAACCAGTCAATAGCCGGGGCAGGGTTCAAGTGTCAACATTCGGACGGAGGGGAGTGCGGAGCGGTACAAGTCTTCTGCGAGCAACGCCTTTTTGATGCGGAGCTCGTCTAAAGTACACCTCGAGCGCGATACCAAGTCTGTTAATGTACTGATGGGGTCGGCCACGGACACGCATTGTTCGGGAACCTCGAGGGTCCGAAGTGCAGGAAGCGTCAACAAATCGAGAATGTCAGCCAGGATAACGTCGGCCTCCAGCGTGATGAAGGTGAGGTCGCGGAGATGGGAATGAACGGGAATCACGGGCGGCGGAGCGCTGGGCTCGGATGGACCGCAGACGGCCATTGTGCAGCGAATAAGGTTTGTGGCGTAACTGAAAATCTCCATGCATTCATGCTCGTAGAGACAGAGAGCCTCCAGGTACGTCAATTGTGACCAAGGCAGATGCATGGAAGACGGGACGAAGCACTCCGTGAGCACAACATCGGTGAGCTGTGGGGCGCGACCGAAAAGCTCCAGTAATGTAATCGGCTCGTCTTCGTTGTCTGGGAGGTCGCTTGGTCCGAATACCAAATTCCGTAGCTGTGGCATATCGCCTTGGATAATATGCAGGTGCGCAAAGGGCATTACGCAGTCTATATGCTCCCACCGCTCGCAACGACGAACGACAGTATGAAGGAATTCCGAGAGAGAGGGATGAGCGGTGTTTCCAAAAGGGGGGCGGAATTGGTCGATTTGGTAATGAAGACGGATGGAGAGGAGACAGGCTCCCGAGCGTGATAGCCAGGTCTCCAGAAGAGCCAACTTCCATCCCACTGTTTCGCGATTTTCACGGTCATGGAGCTCGATCGAGACGGCTCGCCAGAGCCAGGGCGTGGTCAACGCAATCTGTCGCCAGGGTCCGCAGATTTGGCACAACAATAGTGGCGAGAATATGCCGACGTGTGGAGGCCGTTCGGGATAGCTTGGGAGGAAATTCGTGAAGATTTCCGCCACAATTTCAGGCGGCAAAGACAAGACAGGATATGCGCGATTGGGCGGAGGACAGGCGCTCTCTGCCATTGGCTCTTTGCAAAAAGACGCGAAGGGCACGTTAGGTTGAGCCGGGATATTATCCGTCTGCATTGTGGACCTCTGAGCGCGGACTGTACATGACGCTGAAAACGCCTACGTTTGCTTGCATTCGACAAGTCCCTTGCAGTCGAAGGTCTTTTCTCTTTCTTTCTTGTGAGATAAGTGCCCCAGCTGTATGTGCTGGGTTTTCGAAAGGCTATTTGTAGTCTGCGCGGGGAGAACCACGAAAGTCGATTCCAGGTGCAAAGCGGTGAAGGCAAGACAAAATTTCCTTTTCGGGAATCACGCGTGCAGTCTCGTTCGTGCGGTATTGACGTCGTCTTCGCACACAAGATTTATTGCAGGTGATTGAGCAATTTTATACAAGTACGACTCAATCGTTCAAGACATGAATCTCCCAAGGATGCAGTACCAGTAACCACCGTGAACCTTCGCACCATCAAAGCTTTGGTCCATTTTCGAATATCGCCGTCCTGACTCCTCAAAGATACGGCGAGTTCGCCTTCTCCGCGTAGTCCGCCCCCCGCCCGCGCCTGACAATGATCAGCACTTCCTCCTCGAGTTCTCTCGGCGGGCGGCGTCCTCCTCCTCACCGACAGTGGTCGGGTCTTTGCCGGCGGCCAACGTCTGTGTGACGGCGGCGCGGGTGGTGGGCTGCAGGAGGACGGAGCAGGCCCAGGGTTCGCGCGAGGTGGCACGGTATATCGAAACCGACGCGCCTGTGCTGGCCCCATCGCGCTTTTCCAGCACGAATTGCCAGCCGGAGAGCTCGATAGCGGTCTGGCGCGCCGGAATCGTGCTCGTACGCGAGGAATTTGGAGTCGGGCGAGAGGTAGTAGAGCTCTTTCCAGCCGGTGCCCTGGCGGATCAAGCTATCGAGCGTCTCGTAGCGGAGCCCCGGAAAGCGCGAACTCAAGATGGTGCAGCGATCGAGGGCGAGCCCTGGAAGGAGCTTGAGCACTTGATGGGTACGATAGTACATGCCGTCGTACCACGAGAGTAACTAAAGTTCTCCGCCAACGCGTGTGTGCCGGACGAGGGCGCGTGTTGTGAGGGGAATATTGGGCAGCTTATTGTGCATTGACTCGGGACTCTCGAAGCTGAAGAGGATCAAGTGATATCAATTTCTATGTGTTTCTGACGGCAGATGCGGACCAAGGCGTTGGGCGCGGAAGCACTGCGCTGGCGGCCGTAGCTGAGAGCCCTTTCGCCAGAAGCGAGACTTGTGGAGAAGAAAAAGTGAGAGTAAATCTCGATCTGCATTTCGGGGGGCAGCGACATGAACGGGGGCTTCTTCGTGTCTTTCTTTTTGTTTTGATGTTGGGCATGATTACTTAGAACCTGAATCGAGTCGAGCCTTTCGGTGTCAAGCAGAGATTTTTCCTGGGATAGGGTATGCGTGAATTAGACGGTAGACACCGGATAGAGAAGAATGGGGCTGCATTTGAAGTCGAGGCAGCGGTACTTGAGCAGCGCGAACGAGAAAATCGGACATGCTTAGTGGCAAAGAACAAGCGACCGAAACAATACCAATGCAACGACTCGAAACTCAAGGAAAATAGTATTATCCATCCAACAATATATGCTCAATCAAAATGATACCCTGTAATTTTTAACACGACTCCTTCACAGTCGGCTAACGCATTCCGCCTCTCCTGACCAACGCTTCCTCGATGCCTAGCTCGTACTTCGTACTTCCCTGCCCGGGATGATGATGAGTCGCGATGTTAGCAAGTACGATGGTTGAAAGAAGTCAGCGTCCCGACTCCCGACAAAGTCAGATGAACAGGGCTACCACGGTTCTGCCGCAGAATTATTCTGAAGGTGGTGGGGATAGTGTTAGTGTTCTGAGAGAAGGAAACGCCCTGCGATACAAGTCTTCTGGGAGTGATGCCTTTTTGATACGGAGTTCGTCCAAAGTGCATCGCGAGCGTGATACCAAGCGCTTTAATGTATCAACGGCGTCGCCCCTAGAAACATGGGGTTCGGGAACCTCGAGGGTGCGAAGGGCAGGAAGTGTCAATGAGTCGAGAATGCCTGCGAGCATAGCGTTGGACGGGTTCGTGACATATATAACCAAGACACGGAGTAGTGAATGGATGGGAATCATGGGCATTGGGACGGGCTCGGATGGGCCGCAGAGTGTTACTGTGCAACAAGTGAGGTCCGTGGCGTCACTCAGAATCGCCGCAAATTCATGCTCGAAGAGACAGAGACCCTCCAAGCACGTCAACTGTGACCATGGCAGCCGCATGCAAGACGGCACGAAGCAGTCCGCGAGCACGACATCGGTCAGCTGTGGAGCACGATCGAAAAGCTCCAGTTTGGTTGGATTGTCGTCGTCTGGGAGGTCGCTTGGCCCTAATTTTAAATCCCGTGGTTGTGGCATGCCACCCTGGATAATATGCAGGTGCTCAAAGGGCATGATGCAGTCCATGTGCTCCCACCGCTCGCAACGACGAACGACAGTATGGAGGAATTGCGAAAGAGAGGGATAAGTGGTGTGTCCGCCCGGGCCCAATTGGTTGAGATGGTAATGCAGACGGATGGAGAGGAGGCAGGCTCCCGAACGTGATAGCCAGATCTCCAGAAGCTCTAGCTTCCATTGGTTTTCACGGTCATGGAGCTCGATCGAGACAGCTCGCCAGAGCGAGGGCGTGGACAACGCGATCCGTCGCCAGGGTCCGCAGATTTGGCACAACATGAGTGGCGAGAATATGCCGACATGCGGAGGCCGTTCAGGATAGCTTGGGAGGAATTTCATGAAGATTTCCCCCATAATCTCGGCGGGCAACGACAAGACAGGATATGCGCGATTAGGACCAAGACAGACGCTCTCTGCCTTTGATTCTTTTTCGAAAGACGCGAAGGACACCATACGTCGAGTCGGGTGGCCGTTCGTCTGTATTTGGGTGCCTGGTGAGCGCTGCCCCGGCCTCGGAAACCGACGAGCTCACCGTGACGTCTCCATCCATTTTGTCAGGTGTCTTATTTCCCCTTTACTGCCGTGGCTGGGATGGGTTATTGTTAGTTCAGTCGGAAGTCTGGTGAAGGAGGCGAAACAAAGCGGATGACCCAAGTGATGATTTGGCTGCTGGGGACCCGCATCGGATATCATTCCGAGAGGCAGTGCCGTTCGGCCGAAACAGCAAAACCGAAGTGCCACAAGTTCGGCGAAAAATTCACGTTTGCAACGTTGGGCCAACGTTGAGCGGCCATTTGTCGCTGAAAACGATTTCTCTGATTTTTCGTTCGTTCCTGCTTCTTTTGAGGCATGGTTTATTCGCGTCTTTGTCGAAACGATCACATGATTTACAGAACACAATGGATAAAGCGCGATTCGACGCGTCGTGCCACCGTCTTTCATCTCTTCTCGTCTTCCATATCGCTCTCTAATATTATCATACCTGTTCCACTCGCAATAAAATATCCAGTGAGTGCTTTCCCTCTACTTTTCTGCTTTTCAGCGTCCAGTGGCTTTTTTATGCCATACCGCTGAATGCCACTCATTTCTGTCCCTCTTATTCATCTCAATCAGAGGTACTCCATTTTCTGACTGCTTTCTTTAGATATTTAGAATGTTGTGTCGTATTACCGATGCTCATTCAAACTGAACTCCACGATCGTCAGAAGAGGCGGACTCCCTTCAAGCCTTGTTAATGAAGCTAGAAAAGATGGCAGCTGTTCAATCGGGCATCACGTTCAGGGAATCGGTTCATTGGACGTCATAAATCGGGCTCTCCGACGTGCTCGTGGTCTGCTCTCTCCATTCAAACGGTTGCCACAGGACGTTCTCTCAAAAATATTCGAACAGTTCGTTCAGGCCCGAAAAACGTCGGATTCCAGGCCAAACACATTACTTCTTTGTAGTGTCTCCAGCCGATGGAGATCGGTCGCCGTTTCAACACCGAGTCTATGGACCAGTATCGAGTTGATTGTTCGCCCGGGCTGGAATCCCACTTTCGAGAGGATCTGCCTTTCTCGTTCCTCTCCCCTTCTCGTGAAAATCCAGCTTCGCAGTGCGGATTTTATTTCCGCAGAGTTGGACGAGGCCATCGGTCTCATCTCGCGAAATATCTCCCGGATCCAGTACCTGTCGCTGGATCTACCCCCGCGTTGTGGTGGCCATCTCGACAGTCTCCCGGCTCATGTGTTTCCGGCTCTGAAGGGAGGATCAATTGCCAGCCAGCTCACCATTTTGGCCATATCTCTTCCGCCCAGAACGATTGCCTGGGAGTGGATCTCCGCAGTGGCCCAGAATGCGCCGAGACTCCACGGCTTGTCCTTCGTTGGGGATTTCATTCCGAAAGCTCCCTGGTCGCAGCTCGTGCACTTGAGCTTCGGTCCTGTTTCCCTCGCCGACAGTCTCAGCATCCTGTTCCATGCGCCTCGTCTTCGTGATTGCGACCTCATTATCACTCCTTCATCCCACCCTCCTCAGCCTCACCCCATAGTCCTTCACTCCCTAAAGTGCCTGCTGCTGGAGCGCGACGAGAGGACTGAGAGGGTTATCGTTGGCCATCTCAACGTGACGGAGTTTCTCACTTACGTCCAGCTCCCGGAACTCATTTCTCTCGCCATCGTCGGGGAAAGAGAGATATGTCCCCCGACGGTCACGTCTTTCCTTTCGCGCTCCGCCTTTCATCTCCGCTGCTTCATCCTTGTTGATACCCCGATATATGGGGACCACATGCGGCGTATTCTGCGCCACAAGAGTATGACCAAGTTGAAGTCATTCAAACTGGAGCGCTGTGGGCAAGTACTCACACGCCCGTTGGTTCAAGAGCTTATCATTCAGCAACCTCCGCTGATACCGACACTGAAAACAATTTATCTCGGACCTGTGAAATCCCCCACCGGTCTTTCAGCCATCATTGCAACTCTGTCCGAAAAGGGGGTTTACTCACATAGTTTGCTTCCGGGAGCTCCATCCATGGGTGCAACGTTTCCCTTTGATATCGACGATGACAAATATGAGTAGAATAGACTTCTTGTTGTTGGCGAATCCATTAACTGTTCTGACTCTGTTTCTGTGAATTGATAAATTTCAAGGAATCTGGCGTAAAACTGCTGTGAACCTAATCTGAGCGCCACCAATCGTTGAGAAGGGCGGTTGAACCTGCAATAACAATTTTAACCGAACTAGTTCATAGAAATTTGGGAGGAATCATCTTAGAAGTAGGGAATTTTTCCTCAAGAAGCTCACCGTAGAAGTCTCACCTACGTGGTCTACGGTCTTATTACATTTAGCCCCTCTTAGGTACTTTCACTTGGCCTGAATGAAAGTACCTAAGAGGCCGACCAATTGGTCTGGGAAAATATTGCGGAAGTTTGCAGGACCAAGAAAGATGTGCCGAATGATTAGAAATTAGACTCCGACATAAATCCCCAGTGTGGCTTGCAGTGAGGATAAGGGAATAATCAATCAACCAATAGTAAGTACTGTACCATTTCGTTCAATTCGTATGTCATGCATCACACCCGATTTCTGGAAACCCTCGCAACAAAATTTTCTCGATTTTAGCGGAATTTGGAGATTTGTCTGTGCAATTTCGTTCAATTCGTACTTGCACGTGACCTTTTAATTTTCTGACAAATCTCCAAATTCCGCTAAAATTGAGCAAAAATTATTGCGAGGGTTTCCAGAAATCGGGTGTGATGCGTGACATACAAATTGAACGAAATGGTACAGTATGTGAACCCCATTGCCTTCGGTGTATTGCTCCAAGTTTTATTGGCATTGAAGGAATAATGAATGGATGTTTGCCTAGATGTGCTGACTTGGAAATGCTTTGTCTACTGCATGTGACTCGGATTTGCATCAGTCTTCCTGTAATCTTGCTTACCACCTTTCGTCTTTGGGTAGTCTGATAGTAAACAAAGGACACTTGTTGGCAGACTGTCAAATTATGTAAAAGTGTGGCTGTGGCTATTTCACATTCTTTCGTACATACTGCAAGCAATGCCGGAATATATCTGAAAATATTTGTAGGGGTTCCTGAGCAAGAATGGAAAATATTGTACAGCTACAATTAAGCATTTCACCTGGCCAATCTTTTAAAGCAGCATCAACCCAGAAATTGCTTACATAAAACCTTGCTTACAAACTCATTCAATATCACCACTCCAGCTCCACCTCTTGCTTAGGGGTAAAGACAGGTTCGATTTATTGGAAGGCATTCTATATGCTCAAATATTTTCAGAATTAATGCACCAGAAGGTGTCAGAGAACGAGGCCAGAAAAGAAATGATCGGTCCAACAAGATGGTCTTGTTTACTAACAGACCATATATTAGTACATACTTGTATCGTCACTGACATATTGGTCTGTCACAGAGACTAGTCTTTGGGCAGCTTTGATATTTCTTTCAGTCGTGGTTGAAGAACCGTACCGTGGAGGAGACCGCCGCTACCTTCGACGGCGTCACTGATCAGGTAGCCAACTCTGCTGCTGCGCAGGCCAGATACAATCTTGGTAATGGCGAGAAGGCAAGGGGCACTCGGGATTCAAATAATGGATAGTGGGTCGAAAAGATTTTTAAGGACCTCGACCAGACCCCCCCCTCTCCCCCACTACACCGCCATTCGAGTCAAATGTTTTTGAAACAACTTCCGCGGATATTTTTCGAAGATAACGGCACATGTATGAAATTTGTTTGTGCAATGTCCAGACAACATTTCTCCTAAAATATTTCGACAATGTAGTCCCAATGTTGTGTGAAGGTTGTCTGCAGACTGTGAATATATGTATGGGGATATCTATCAAGTATGTACTTGTGACTGCTTTGCACACTGGGTAACGCCTGCAGTCTTTGTCAACCCTGTCTTGTTTATTCCTGGCCTTTGTTGCGTGCCTCTGGCAGTAGTGAGAGCTCGCTTTTTCAGTCCGACTTCCCGTAAAGCGGCCGCAAATTCGAAATGTTCAGCACAGACCGAAAAAAGCTGTCTTGGTGCTGTGAGGTAGGGGAAAAAACTGCTCTATCATTGCAAGCCAAGTTGATGACGAACAGTTGCTCCCGTAGCTTGGTGAGCTCACTCTATAGTCGCTCGTACGGGTTGTAGCGCGATTGCCAATTTGCCACTTGCTCCGGACCGGTAGCACCGAGTGATCGGCAAATATTATCGGACCTTCCAATGGGCCCGGGGTTTTCGGGACTACACAACAAGTAGGAATCCGCTAGGGTGCGCGAAGTTGTGCCTTTGGTTATGCCCGAAAATGCTGTCGCGATTTCAAACTCCGCGAGCACGTGCAATGACGTGATTGTTGGTTGATCGCCGTCGCAGTGACTCGTCTTTCTTCCTTTCGCCCCATCCCCTCCCTTTCAGCGATGCACGGCACGACCCGCAGGACAAATTCATCAAGCTTTACCGCACCCAACTTGTCGGCACCGCAGACAATGCAGCCCCGCCATCGGCGTCGACGGTGCTGTCCTCCACTTGTCTCTTCGGAGAGGCGAGGCTTGCAGCAGTCTTATCCGTTCCCTTGAATCCCTTCTTGGACATCGCCTCATGACCAGCCCCTCAACCGCTCGCTTTTCCCTTCAATGCAAGTACCAACAGTTCTGGCCCCCGACTAAATGCAACAGCCACTGTCAACAGCGCCTCGCACCCCAATCGTCAACCGCTTTTACCCACACCGTCCCACCACCTTTCTGGCAAATGTTGAAGCAACGCCTGCTGTTTACCCGGATGCCGTTCCTGCAGCCCTATACGGCTCTTCGTTGATACGCAATCAAGTTCTCGTCAAATCTCCGCCTCTTCAAACTTTCAGCGCCGTCGGGATTTGTGTTGTCAAGCCCTCATCGTCGTCAAGTTCTCACACTCTGGCCGTCAATTGTTCTGGCGATCAAAGTCTCCGCCTTCCGAACACTCACCACCGTTTTGGTTTCATGCCATCAAACTCCAAGCACCGTCAAGATCTCGACAAGCTCAAGCCTGTCCGGTTTTCAGGCCCAGCAGCTCTGCAACATTGTGGTTCATGCTGAATATCTTGCTGCCTTGCGTCTTGATAGGTAAGTCTGCTGATATGTACTCTGTCTTTGTTCGCAGTTTACTTTAGGCTCATGAGATTGCAAGTGCTTGACTACCGTGGTGTGTATTCTGTAGTATTTCCTGTTTTACGTACTGGCAATTATGACGCGTAGTCAATGATTTCTTGCGTCTCTTAAATGTCAAAATTGAAACCCTTGCAATGTTATCAAATGTGTTTATAAAATGTGCGAGAGATATCTAACCAACATCGGTCTCAACGTTGTGGAAACCTGATGTTGGCTAAGCCTTGAGGATTTGACATTTTTTTGTTTCATCAACGTATTCGAGAACATTTGATGATGGCCAAGTTGACATGCATCCACATCATCTGCCAAACATTTTCAAAACATTTCCGCCAAATGGCGGTGTATATAGGGAAGGAGTTTCCCATGGGTAGCGCCGGACCGCCTCCCCGGGTCATGTGCCCGTGCATTGCCGCCTGATAGCCGCTCTCAAGCCGCTGCCTGCCCGAATAGGCCACCGCAAAGTACATTCTGCCCATAGGTCTTTGGGTGTATACTGACCATAAGACATGTTATTGGAACTGGAAAGTAACTCAAATATATCTTTTGGACAACTTTTGGTGCCTATTTAACTGCCTTTAAACTACAAAAATATTCTTGCGTGGTCTACCAAGAGTAGTGGGACCTTGTAGACACTCAAGGTGACCCAATACATGTCTCTCAGGCCTTCCCATAGCTTCAGATGAGTTTAAAACATCGTTTTAACTTAGTTTGAAATCTACTATAAAAAGATTTTTAAGGCCTTGGTTGGGACCCCCCCGTCCGGCATTTGAATCCCGAGTGCCCCTTGCGAGAAGGGCTCCGATACGTTGGAGAAGTGAAAAGTCTCCCCTACCTTCAGATATCCGAACTCAACGGGCATGACTGGATGGATATCGCCATGTTCAAACTCGCCTCTGTTTCGATGCTCCGCGGTTCTTTACGGGTTGATCGCCAAAGATTGCTTACCACCCGTTTCCAACAATGTGTTCCATGGAAATTGATAGAAGCGGCTTCGGAGTTCTGTTTTTCTTCTTCGTCTCTACCGGCACGCCGAGCGGAGTCCAGACTCTTTCACAAGCGTCGAATGAGGTAATGAGGAGTTATGAATCCCCCATTCGCTGGCAAAACTAGCGCAGTCCGACATCGGAAATCACACCAGGGACAGAAGCCTGACTTTCGACAGACAAAATACAGAGAGAACGAGAATTCTTGACAATTCGGGTACCTGACAATCATGATGTGCCAAAATATCTGCGTTTGAGCTGTCCAGGCGAATGTGTTCATCTAGGAACGACGTTACGCCACAGTTTGGATAGATGGCCCTCACTGACGCATTGCGCGCGTCACTTCGCGCGTGTCTGAGTAGAGGAAGGGATTTTCGGGCCGGAGAGGTTGCCGGAATCGAAATTAGCGTCAGGACACGTGATCTACAATCTTGGTTGATATCTATTGATATCAAGTACCATCCGTCAAATCTTCATCCGTCAAATCTTGCTTCGGTCTAGCTTGAATTCGACTCTTATTGTCAGACAAAGATCCCAAGTAGGCTCTAGTGCATGCTGATCAGGTCCCGCCTGACTTTTCTTACTGTGGACGCCATCAGTGACCCACAGCTGTGGTCCACTATAACCTTGTAATCCAGTCAACGGGTCGTTTCGTAAACGAGTCTATCTCCACTCGCACGACTGTGTGCAGAGAAACAGATTCTTATGTTGCCTCCCTATAAAGTACGACCGCTCAATAGTCGAAGATCCCACAAGGGATTTCAGTGGCTTTCTCTGGAAGTCGTATCTCCACTTTGGCGCTCGCACTTTCCCATGTTCGCTCTGAATTCTGTACCCTGGACAATGCTTGACCAGATGTTCCAGCTATTATATTATTCCTCTGCTGGTCCACAGCCTCGCCAGTCCGTTCCTAGCACGCTTCCCGGAAACTGGTCCTCTATCGGATGTTACATGTCAGTTGAGTTTTCTGGAATGCCCCGCCGCTGGTTGTGAATGTTCTCGGAAACACAGCGACAATGTGGCTGCACGTACTCTTGCCGGACCCAGCTACACGGATGCTGCCAATATGACAGTGGAGGTGAGAGAGGAGCGGTCTTTTTCTGTGTCGTTTGATGAAAGAGCTTCTCAGAACTGTATCAACTTTTGTAACACCCAGGAGTTCATTTACGCCGGTGTTGAATTCATGGTTCGTCCGTTGCTCTCGAGCACTACCAACACTGACTTGACTGTTGTGGGACTCTGCAGCAAGAGTGCTGTAAGTTCTGTATTTCTCCGTGGCTTCAGTGGCTGACCAAAATACAACCCAGATTGTGATGACTTTATCGAGAACTCTGCGACCACCGCCCCAATTACTGATTGCGACTTGGTGTGTACGGGTGATGTTGATGAATTCTGCGGGGGTGCATCTCGGTTAAACATTTTTTGGAGTGGTAATACACCGCCGCCGCCCCCGACGATTCCCCCTTTCATCGGCAAATGGAAATCACTTGGGTGTTACAGGTATTTAACGTTTGGATCTCGCTACAAACATTGCACAATCCACAGTGACAATGTCGACGGACGCGCCCTCGTGGACGCGGTCAATGTTGTAGGCCAAGTTTCGCTCGAGACCTGCACCACGACATGCTTCAATGCTGGCATGCCCTTCTCAGGTGATTTTGCCCACGTCTACCTGGATTGCTTCTGATCTCCATCAGGCGCCGAGTTTGCTGATCAATGCTGTGGGTTTTCTGAGCGTCCTACCATCGCAAACCACAACCAGTCCCCAGATTGCGGACCGGCTATCGTCAATGGAGGGGCTCCCCAATCAGTTTCAGCTTGTAACATGCCATGCGCGGGCAACATCTCGGAATTGTACGTTTGATTCGTCAATTCTGACTCGCCGCTCACCATGTATGCTAAGCTGCGGGGGTCCGAATGCATTGTCAATGTACAATTACACTGGCGACGACCTCCCTCCTCCGCCTGTGAGTGGAGGCGGCGGAGGTTCCCAAGGTAGCGCCACCGGCATTGCGACTGATCTCCCCAGTCCTTGGGCTTATGTAGGATGTTTCGTGTAAGTGACTGCATAATCCGGGCTCCCGTCCGTTGAGTAAAATTTTCAGCGACGGTGCCAATGGCCGAGTCCTCACAGTCGAGATTGATAACGCCAATTTGACGATGGAGTTATGCGTGGCCAGCTGTGCCGCTCAGAACTTTACCATTGCTGGAGGAGAATTTTCGGTCCGTGAATTACTTGATCGGAAGAACTTTGCTGATATTTTTAACTAGGTTCAATGCTGTGTGGAAACTTCCTTCCGGGCTCTCTAATCTGCTGACTTTTCCTTTGCACACAGTTTGTGGTGACGCATTGATAGAAGGCGCGGTGAGTGCCCCGGAATCGGACTGCTCCAGCCCATGTGGGGGAAATTCGACGTACGGGTTTTTTTCCTTCCTGTTGATCGCCCGGAACTAAACGCATAAAATAAACAGACAGGCAGTATGTTCACAAGGTTGGAACTTTTGTCGGAGCTTAGTTTGCTCACTAGTGCGGTGCCGGGGACCGATTGTCTATTTACTCCACGACGCCAAATATCACGATATTTCCGGTCCCTACAGCTCAAAACACCAGTCTGGGAGCGTGGTCCTATCAAGGTTGTTTGACGTGAGTACCAATATGTGGTATCCACACGGCAGTATGTTTACTACCTATCATTGACAGTGAAAGCGACAACGGCGACATATTTCCCTGGGAGATTCAGCTGGACACTAATAACTCCGCCGTGGCTTGTCTCTCGCAATGCGCCACCTTCGGTTACACAGCGGGGGGTATGGAATTCGGTAGATCACATTTTTCCAAGGCTTAGCTCGAGACTGACTCGTTTGAATTCGACGCGCAGGCAACCGGTGCTGTAAGTCTTAGTCGTCATCACACAGTCCTGTTCGACCTTAAATTTGTCAGATTGCGGTGATGAGTCGGATGTGATCAACAGTGGGTTTGGGTTGGCTCCAGAAACTGACTGTAACGCTGTGTGTACCGGAGATCCCGCCCATCTTTGCGGTGGCGTGTTCAGGATTCAATACTATCTTTGGACGGGACCAGCTCATGTCTGGCATACACCTGCAGTGACGGGCAGTTACGAGGTGCGACACGCTACAATTCTTTGAATTATGTTCATGTTGGTACCAGTTTTTTGGTGCGCTTCCTGAACCTTTTCATCATAATTCGTGCTACGGACCCATGGTTTCCTTTACTTCTAGTTCCCGGGTGAGTGTGATCTTGATTCGCGAAGGCAGAGACAAATGGCTTTCTAGTGTCGTCGTCCCGTTAATAGCAACCTTGGGGATCAACAACAAGGTTACTTTCCTTGAAAAAAGCGGGACTTCTGAGTCAGTGATCTACTCACTCGACTGCTGGGGCTACAAAAGTGAACCCTGGACCCTAGATTCATGAACTCTACGGGCGCCTATGAACTAGACCTAAGCCTTGTCAGCAACTTTTCTGCCGCCTGGCGAACTATGCATCTCAAGTCAGATGTTTTCTGTTCTGGAAGTATCATTCTACCCGACATAGGCGCTCGGCAGCTCAATGTAGGAGGTTGGTCGCTTGATTCGACCCAGGGAGTGCGGCTTTATACTCCAGACGGTTCTCCGGGTGTGAATGGAACCAATGACTGGGAAGAAAATTTCGAGGAACTTCATCTGCAGGTACAGCGATGGTACCCAAGTAAGTCGTTCTGGTTTTCTTGTTCCCAGAACTTCCCACAAATCGTCTTGTAGCTGCTGCAGTGCTTCCTAACGGAACGGTCATGGTCATCGGAGGTGAAACAGGGAGCAATGGCCCACCGGACCCCACCGTGGAAATTTTGCCCACTCCTGAAGGAGGACCTACCACTATTTACCTCGACTGGCTCAACCGTACCGATCCAAATAATCTCTATCCCTTCGTCTTTGTTCTCCCCAGTGGAAACCTCTTTGTCGGTTTGTCGATTCTCGTGACATTTGGAATTCGACTCAATCTTGGACTCAGTCTACTACAACGAGGCTCGCATTCTCGACACGAACTTTAACACAGTTCAGGAATTGCCTAACATTCCTGCGTCAGTCAGTAGCTGTATGGTCTTTTCTCATATTTATTCTCGCAACCGTTCATGCTCTTCCAGTCTTGGGCGGAAGGACGTATCCGCTGGAGGGGGCCGCCCTCACGTTCCCGCAACATGCACCATACACCGATCCGTTGGAGGTCCTGGTATGCGGAGGGAGCACTCCCGGTCCTGGCACTGCACTCGACAATTGCGTGTCCATCCAGCCGGAAGTCGAAAACGCTACCTGGGCAATAGAGCGAATGGTGAGCATGCAGCATTCGGACGAAGATCTCACCATGCAAATACCCGGAATCGTAGCCATCTCCCCGAGTAATGCCATGCATGGTTGCACTGCCGGACGGAACGTTCCTCATCGTCAACGGGGCTGTCCAGTAAGTAATTTTGCTGGTAGGCCGAAATAAAAGAAACTAATGATCACACGAAAGAGGTGTGGCCGGCTTTGGTTTGGCTAACGATCCTAACCTGGGCGCGCTCCTTTATGATCCTTCTATGCCCTTCAACCAGCGGATTTCCATCCTCAATACGACTATCGTCGCTCGTTTATACCATTCCGAGGTTCGTTTCAGACTCTCCCGAGATGTATCTTGTTATGAAATTCTTCAGGCTATCCTCCTTCCGGATGGCCGTGTGCTGATATCTGGATCGGACCCAGAAAGTCCAGTTCAGCCCGAGGAGTTCAGAATCGAGGTTTGGGCCTTGCACAGTCTGGGTTCCTGACTCACGAACCTCGCTTAAGGTTTATATTCCTCCCTATCTCGCCCAAGGCCTCACCCAACCGTCGTTCAACATCACGGAAACAGATTGGGCGTATGGGAGCAAACACAGTATTAGTGTGATCCTTCACCAAGGTACCACATCCACGATGAGGGTTTCTCTGATTGCTGGTGAGTGTAACCTATTATACCCTCGATGTTACCTTCACATTTCGTCAGGGACTTCGTCCACTCACGGAAACGCCATGGGCAGTCGGACGATATTCCCCGCTTTCAGTTGTGTCAAAAACGCATGCACGATCACAGCACCCCCGAACGCCTTCGTTTCTCCGCCGGGATGGCATCAGTTGTTCATTCTAGATGGACCGACTCCTTCTCATTCGTCTTGGGTTCGTATCGGTGGAGATCCCGCGGGACTTGGAAATTGGCCCGCCTTCCCTGACTTTACGGTCCCTGGCGTGTGATGCGTCTCTGTTTCGTATGGACCACTTGGCTTCCTTCATGTCCTCCGTTGCTTCCAGAAGTACTTGAATAAAAAAACAACCCCCAAACCATCATATACTTCCAGGACGATCGTGAATGTGGACGGTACATGAGTGTCGAACTTTAAACGCAGAAAGAATTCCAGTCCGCTACCGTCAACCCTTCGAAAGTCGTCCTCATGTCGTGTCGCAATTGTCCCTTGATGGACACAGAGACATCCTTGGGCGTGTAAACCTTCAATCCGAGGAACGGACAGTTGTTTGCTGGGGGTGAATTTGTGTTCGAGGGCGAAGGACTGGACGAACGCGAACTCTCCGCCGATGTCGAGCCACTGGCAGGAGTTTCATCGCATTGGGCTGGTCTGTCCCGAGGCTGGACTCCGAACAACACGATCTCCTTGGTGTTCGTCGTAATTTTAGACGGCTCCCGAACCGTCGTTATCGTCGTAATTGTGGTGGTGACCCTCGGTTCATCAGCCACCTTTGTGTCAGCTTTCGACATTGACTCATCGTCATCCTTCCCACCGTCGGTATCTGCACTATCACGGTTCTTCTTGGCTTTGAGCTCGAGTGCTTTCCGACGAAGATCGGCAAAGTCCTGCCCAGCGAGGATTCGAAGGGGTATTGGCAGATTCTTCTCTTGCGAACTTGGAATAGAAGCTTTCGTCAGATTTCGCCTACCCAGAGGCTGCGCACATACTCTGCGCCGTCTAAATAACCAATTATCAATTTGGTTAGAGTTGGCCGGAATAGTCACGAACTTGTAGCGACAGACTCGGTGGTGGCTCTCTCTGAAATTACACGAGCTAGCTTGCTTTGAACCCATTGATCTTTATTTGTCTGGAAAAAAACGAAAATGATGAGGTTCAACATGCCCAATGAGCCGAACCTTATCCGAAAATGGAACTTGATCCAGTCGACACTTGAATAGCATCAGACTTGAACAGCCCAAATAAAAAACGAATAAAAGGACGTACATGGACGATATATTCTCCTGCTTCCAACTTGTCAAATTCAAGACTGACACTACGAGAAGTGAAACGTGAGTGAGAGGACGCATCCAACGGTTCTTTTTGCCCCCGCTTGAACAGAACGAAGTCGAAGTTCCAATAGCAAAGCGGGGAAATCCCGTTGAAATATCGTGCATCCAACTGTGAGAGCACGATGATGGTGAATGCAGTTTTGGAAATAGAGAAAGAAACTGTGCGCCATCAGTGATAATACGGTCCAAAACGTTGAAGTTCTCACAACAGAGATCGCCATACCCGAAACCGGACAGCGGGAAGGAACGAGGTGTGACCCGAACCACATCGTATCTCATGGTAAACGAGGAATCAAACAGCCTGCGTATGAGTGAATTGAGTTTCTTTGGAGCTCACTGAATTTGGTACCTGGTTCTGTCGATCTGCTCAAAGCATAAGAGAAAGTCTTTGTCTGCGCGCCGACAACGAATCAGCAACATCCCAAGTCATAGCAGACAGGCTAGCTCACATTCCATCACGAACTTGCCCGTATCTCCGAAGACATGCGCCAATGCTTGAGGCAGGGTGTTCATCATCTCGGGAGTCCATTCCTTTGAACCATCCGACCAAGGTCCGTTCCACTCAGCCTGGCCGCACGGGTTACGCAGCACTAAAAAGCGCTTTCCCAAGACCTCGGTCGTGCTTAAAATCGCATAGGCGTGGTTTCCCCACAGCCCATTGACGGTCGCATTGAAATTACCGTTTCTCGTTGGATTGAGGCCCTGAAAAGAGCACGAAAAGACACGGTCTCGGTTTGCGTTGAGCAGTTCCTCCTTCCAGAATTTGTCCTTGTCCATGATGTCCTGTGTAGAGATGAAGCTATAAGGCCCGGGCGAGATGAAGAGCAAGTATACTTTGCATTGAATGAAGCTTGAGACACCCCTATAGATAAGGGCGTAAGATTAGCTGTGCTCGGACATGAAAGTGACCTACCCCGTTAGATCCTCGACTCCCTAGCGTGAGGGTGTTGTTCAGTGAGTCAAATATATGGATGCGGGCAACGCACCTCGCTAGCCTGTAGAAAATCAGCGAAAGATCGTATATGATAATAGACCAGCGTACATATCCGCTGTACAAGGACCCGTAGTCCCCGTGGAGTTTAGCGTAGGCCTTCTCAATCAACGGGGCCCAGGTTTCTCCCACCGCCCCCGACTTGCAAAAGTACAGTGTCGTGTTTCCCTTCCGCGCCGAGACGTTGTACCTGTCCTTGTCGTTTTGAAATAGCATTTTTTCAGCGATCGAAAGTTCCTCGTATTTAGGAACCGAGGTGAAAAGGAGGCTGAGGAAAACGTTAATCATAGTGGCACACATTCTGAGGAGTTGACGGGCTCATCCACGATTATGCTGACGTAGCGCACATCTCGCCAGAAAACAAAGCCATAAACTCCGACTTGTTCGTCGCGCTGAAGTAGATGAGTGACTTGAGAAAGAGGTGAGATTCGACACCAACCGCAACACAGAAGCTTTCCAGAAGGCCCTTCACGGTGGATGTCGCCGCAAGAGCGGAGATGAACCAGCAGTTTGAGCATTTCGTACCCTGTATAATCTCATTTCGGCGTGAACCCTCCGCAAAGAACTTGGGGTCTTCCCACAGTTCAGTGACGCGGAGGACATCGGAAGGACTGAAGACGTCTGTAATGACTAGTCCGTTTAAGCATCGGTCTTGGTCATTTTCAACATCAAAGTCGACATCTCTTTCTCTCAGATAAGCGACAAAATGAAAAGTTAAAAATTGCCTGAGGCGTACCGATATCGCAAGTTTCTGGCCCTACATTTTTTTGCAATCCGGTCAACGTGTGATCTGCACTCCGAGAGAACAGTCTCTAATTCCGGAGTCGAGAGCAAGCCTATGGTCGCTGGAGCATCCTCATTGAGGGTCAGAGGCACACCACCAGGCTCTACCGGTACCACATCGGCGGCATCGAGCTTGAATAGCTTGAAGAAACTGGAAGGCATGGGACAGAAGATAATGAGCTCGTGGCCTTAGCAGCGGTTCTTTTATACCGTCAATGACGGAAACGAAGGAAGGGTCCCGCGCCTCCAGAGATGGATTTAATATACTCCATGTGCATGACAATGCATGAGGTGCTGTAACGGCCGTACAGCGATCATTCTCCGAGGGTCCAGGAAATAATCCTGTTGGTGCGTGGGTCGACTATGGGCTATAAAGCTGTCGGTCATTACCCGACGTTTCGGGTCAAGAATGGCGTGGCGGTCATGCGACTCGCAGGAAATTCCACACTCAACAAGAGAAGTCGAAAAAATACTTCGAGCCCGGAGACTGGGCCCGAATCACCCATTTCGGATTCATCTTGGAAAGAGGAAGGGTAATTACTTACCGACATGGCAGATCATCAAACCCTCTACCCAACTGATTGTCTTCCACCGATAGGGCACCTTCGAAAAAAGACTGGTCGGGATTGAGTCGGGCCGAATTGTACTAAGTATGTGACGGCAACGGCCACAGGGAGCAATGCGAATGTCTCTAGCATGCGCAGGCGTCCAGGTTGACGCTCTAGCTGTATCAATCAAAAGGCGCGACCACTGCTGTACCACAATGAAGCGAGCATGAAGTGAGACATGAGACGCTGTGAGTTGGCTGTGAGTTGGCTGTGAGAGGAAAAGTCTGAGTCGGCCCCGGGCCGGTTGGTGGCGCGGCAGCAGGTCCGACTTGACCCGGAATTGTCCACCGAGTCCATTGATACTCAGTGTTTTCCACTATCCATTATCCAAGGCGACGTTCTTGTGATATGTTTTTTTTTTTGAGAACTCCCGCCATCGCAACCTTCCTTTCAAGCTTCCTCTTTGCCGGCAGATGGGCATTCATAGCAAGCAATCTTTTTACGGCTGTCATTGGCACCCAAACTTTTACCGAGTTATGTCACTCAGAACTGCTACCATTGGACTGGCGGCCTTCCTCTTCACCAGCTTCGGTTATGTCGACAGGCACTCCTCGCAGGCGATCTCTAGCTCTACTCTTGCAACCAGGCCTTTGCGCCGGTCGGGAATCGGGACGCTCGACGTCTCTCGGTGAGCTCGTCTACTGCCCTCACACACCCTGAATTTCTCAATTAGGGCGTACGCATTCAAAAGGTGAAGGCGTCAGGTACGATCTCTGGTTTGCCTTTACTGGTCTGGGTTCAGGTCCGCCACATTTTTTCCGACGTTTCGAGAGCAAGAATGCTCCTGAAACCGTAATTCTCTAGACAGGCGTACCGTCTCCGCCGCACTTGCGAACTGATCTGTCTTCAGTACCTGAATGTTCTTCGGGAATGAGTTCATTCATGGAATTAATTGGTCATGGAGCATGTCACATGCACTGGAATCGTGGAATTCAAGCGCAATTTTTTTCGTGGACCAACCGATTGGTATTGGGTTCTCATACGCCGACTACGACGAGTATGCGGTGCGCATTTCAAGCTTCGTCCAAGAATATTGGCATTCCTAATCATTTTTTTAGAGTACGACTGGGGAAGCTGTCCAGGATATTGCGGCCTTCGTTGCGATATTCTTTGCCCATTTTAGCACTGTCAAGGACGAGGATTCCACATGTCGGACGAATCAAGCCCCAAGCGAACCCAATCAATGGAGTACTGATTCTCTGACTTCTTCCAGGGCGGATATCTTCCAGTTTCGCGGCCGCGGTGTATGACCAAAACCCGCGCCTGGCAAAGGCCAATGTCGTTATTGATATGACTTTGGCCAAAAAAGGTCGACATTTGACATAGGCCTTCTTTCCTCGGAAATGAGTTCAGATCGGATGCACTGACTATGTTACTATCCTGGTACGGTCTCCACTAAATGGCGGGAATAATTCGGTGCTGATTCACATTAACAGGTATGAGCCGCAGTGCTCCCCAGCATCAGCCCGCCTGTCCAAATGGCAAAATATCGAGCACTATGTCCTTATCTATCTGTGAAACATGCAGGATTTTTATCACAGCACAACTTGTGTCGAAATGAAATCCGAGGTGCAATCTATCCTTCCAGAAGTCATTGAGCTCATCCATGTCACAGGTTCCACAATGCACAAAATGGATCAAAGAATCGTGTCAAAACCAGTTCGATCCCATAAACTGTGGTGCTGCGTTGACCTTCTGCGTCCAGTCAGAACGGAGCCATGCGTGGCTACGGCTTCGGTCGAGCCTTTGTGGAATCCCCTCCTTCGTTTTAATAATCGTCGGGCCAAAATGTCTCTGATATTTCCAAGAAATGTGGTAGCGGTGACCTGTGCCGGGGCTGAGTACCCTTCAGAACCCATCCCTGCGTCGGTTTTCATATTTTCTAGGGAGAGTCTCAATCAAAATATGTGCAAGCCCCGTTAGGCGTCGAAGTTTCTACCAAAGAGTTCGTGTTCTGATAAGGAGGAGATCAATTTTGGCAACACGATGAAGGAGGCAAAGGACTATGTTGGCGTGTTACTCAAGCGCGAGATTTGCCTACTTTTCTATGTCGGCGCCTACAACTTGAGCTGCAATTGGATCGACCAAGAGGCGGGGACGCTCGCGCTTAAAGGAGCGGGAAGACGGAAGAGTCAGTTCTCAGCCGCTTGCGTCACATAATAAATGAAACAATCTGAAGTACTACGGACGGACCGGCGCGGGTGAGATGCTCATCTAGACCTTCGACGGTACGACACTAAGGTAGGGGACATACAAATCCCGCAAACCCCACGTGCCCTGACTTTGATCTTACATTTTCGTCCAAATCCGGACATCTCGACGAAAACCGCTTCGTGAACGTCGACTACTTAGAATTGGGTAAATCCCTGCCACGAAATCGTTCTTATTCATCTAAATAACATCACTTTTAATCAGCTTAATTTTTGAGGCAGTCATGATCGAGGAGATGTCGTTACAAGTTAGTTTGGTAAAGGGAAGCTGTTTCAAGAAATACATTTGGGTACAAACGGTGCAATAACATGTACAGAGGTGTTATGGCTACCAAATACTGATGCTATGAGCTTAAGTAAGATGAAGCTAAGATTATAGAACATTGCAAGAACATCTTCCTCTTTATAAAATCGCGCCTGTCTGAAGCCTTTAAAGTCCGCTCTGGGCGAATTCATTCCCACACCTGTGCACAATTCATTCAAACTCAGTTTATCAATTTCACAGCTGGGTGCAGGAGACTAACATCGGGCTCCAATGCTTCTGAAATACGGGGCATTTTCATGTCAGAGCCCGTGCAGTTGAGCTTTAGATGATGGTGGTTCGGCTCCAATGTCGGCGATCATTCGGCACCACATCCCGCCACGCCAAATCACGCAATCACTTCTCTGTCAACATAGGTCATGCGTCCAACTCACACAGCTTCTTTGGTTCGCCACGGCCAAGGAAGGGCGTCATAGTATCCGCTTCTTCGGTCGAAGTCGTGGGCCGCGAAACGGCCCGCCACGCTCTTGTTGGAAATATAAAAGAGTCCCAAAACCTTTGTTTTTTTCCGTGGCGAGAGGTGCTCAATAACGTCCCGTACGTACTTTACAAAGTCCTTTAATCTATCTGGAAGATATTTTGCCTTTGAAGGCATCACCAATGTCTCTCTGACCCATCCAATGTCGAAAAGGGTGTTTTAGGGTGTGATTGGAGGCCAAATCAATAACTAGTCGCTTTTGGGGCCTGTTGGACTAAATATTTTGGCATCTACTCATTTGTACATACTTTTACTACAATTTAATGGGATGGATAAGCCCGGGGACAATTGGTCATTATTTGCGGTATTTTTCACGGGAATTTCACCATTTTGGGACGCTGTCATGCGTGGTCACGTGGGGTTTGCATGATTTGTATCACAGCACTGGCTCCTCATTAAGTGGGGGTTTACAGCAATTTGCGGTACTTACAGCTCTTTGCAGTACAACAGGTGTGGTCCGTTTTTTTCTGTTTTGGCAAGTTTTCACGAGAACAGCTGCCCTGAGCTCAATTCCCCACCATTTCCCCTCAAGATAGGCTTATTCAATTTGCATTGAAAATCCACAGGGGATGGTGTACTGGTATTTTTGATCCTTTCATGTAATAGAATTTCTTCCAGGAAAAACTTGGTCTTGAGAAGGACACTTGTAGTACTCGGAATACTGCCCCGATTGGCCTAGTTTTTGGATATTGTTATACATTTGAGGTGGCCCCAGAGAACAGCATGTTTATTTATATTACATGCTCAGTGATTGTGATCTAGTGCACACTTTAGCGAGGTAGACATCCGGACACTACAATAAGTAGAGCTGTCCATGGAAGTCTGAGTACATTAAGCTCCGTAAAAACCCGCATCAGCTAGGTTCACATCAGATGTATAGCAATATCTAAAAACTAGGCCAATTGGGGCAATATTCCGAGTGCTACAGGTGTCCTTCTCAACACCAAGTTTTTCCGGAAGAAATTCTATTACATGAAAGAATCAAAAATACTGGTATTCCATCCCCTGTGGATTTTCAATGCGAATTGAATGAGCCTATTTTGAAGGGAAACGGTTGAGAATTGAGCTCAGGGCAGCTGTTCTTGTGAAAACTTGCCAAAACAGAAAAAAATGGGCCACGCCGCAAAGAGCTGTAAGTACCGCAAATTGCTGTAATAGCTACACTTCTTTAAGTATTGTAAAACAAACACTTTGGCCTGAAACAGGTAATTAAAATACTGTTTAAATTCATAACTTGCACTATGATTGGCTGCTAATAGATTTAAGTAAATGGCAACTGAATTACCTGTTTCATGCCAAATTATTTGTTTTACAATACTTAAAGAAGTGTAGCTAACTTAAATGCCTACTTAATTGAGGAATCCCCGCTGTGTATGTCCCCTACCTTAAAACACTTGCACCTGGCGTTCAAGCGATCACACATGTACCGTTTACACACGTGACACCAAGCCGCCAAAATTCCGTCAAGACATTCTAGTATGACCTTGAGGGTGGGCTTGTGGTGCACCATTTTTCAAGAAGTTGTCGACATTCTTGATCTTATAGTATGAGTAGCCTGGACTAGCGCATACAATGTTTAGCAACTTTGTAATCGCCGGCACCTCAGGGGTCGATTTGGTGATCCTCTGTTTCACTAAATCCTCCAACGTGTTTTCGCCAATCCCCCCACAGCCTTCACCAACGCAATCTTCTCTTCCAGAATATCTCGAGCATATAAGATACTCCGTGGAGCACGTCGGACGTTGAGTCGGCAAAGTACTCAGGCGTCACTGCCACATATGTCGCAAGGGTGGAACTTGAGTGTTAGATCTACATTCGTGGTGCTCCTCAAACCAGCCAAGAGACACGGGGGCATAAATCGGAGCCGCCCTCGATGACGTATTTCCCTAGCTCAATAATCGCTTCGACCGGCCATTATCTGCGTCTTGTTTCCCACCCGTGCGCGGAATAGGTTGAGCGAATGCGTAGCACCAGCAGGAGTCCGGGGTGCTGTGGTAGTTCTTATGAGGGACATCCACCATGTGCATCACCCTACCAATCTGCGCCCAATAAAGGGAGATACTTAATTGCATATCAACACCCTGAATGTCACCTTTCCGCTGCGGCGCATTGGGTTTATCAATGTTATCCGCGGTAGAATGGTTGCTCAATAACACGAGGTGCTCATTTCGAGTTGTTTCAAGTTGTCAGGATTAAAAGGTATCCTAACATAGGAACGAAATACTTATTCTGCAAATCGAACCACGCCGTCAGCGCCATCAGATGAATCACTGATCGCGCATCATCTAATTCCAACGTGGATCAACCACCCCGATGGCCGTTGAACAGCATCACGCTGTGCACGAATGTTGGTTATCGCACATGCATGCGAGGCACTCGATTTTTTGCGGCATATCTTACGACATTTGCGCCCCAATATTATTGCAGGGGTGAGGTTACTCAATCGCCAATTCATCTTCGGTCCCCTTCTCCCTCCGACCCAGTTGTCAATTCCGAGTCTCATTTAGAGCCTCGACTGATGGCGTTATTATCACGAGTTTGCGGTCTTCCCCTGGCCTTGAACAATCTACCCGCTCCTGGTACACGAGTCGTCCGACCAGGGACATTGCGGGGAAGATTGTTTCGGGGAACTACATCATTAATTACATCAAGAGCGGCAGGTCCAATTAGAGAAATTCATCTCCGAACAGGAAGTGATACCGAGCAGTGGCGCATGATCCGCCCGACACTCGTCCAGATATGGCCGCGACAGCTGCAAATCCTATGTAAATCCTTGCAAATCCTTATATAATTTTGCCCACCAACTGTGATTTGTGATGTGCATGTGGATAATTTACTAGGGAGCAGCGAGTGGACGGCTGAGCCAGTTGTGTATAATTTCAAGGGAATTAAAACCCGGTTTTAATCCTCAGGATAGTGTTTATAAACCGCAGTACTCAAAAGGCTCGTTTTTCGGTCTTTTTTTTTCTATTTGGGTTGTACGTTTTTCGGTCTGAAAATCAAATTTTCGCCTCCCCGCTCTGACTGACGGGTTTTCCGAGGCAAATTGTCCTTCCTGCGTGAGATACCCAGCATCAGCTCAATATCAAGGAATTCGAGCCTGCTCTGGGTCTCCCAGCGGAATTAAAGACCAGACATTCTGGCCTATATTTTATTTGGGAAGGTCAAGGAAACAAGCTAGACAGAGAACGCGAGAAGCAAAATTCGAACCAAACGCTAAAGAATTTGGTTGGGAAACCCTGATGGGTATGACTTCTGAATTTTCCCCACATTATCAATACCACAGATAATCTAACCGCCGAGGGACGGCGGGCACTGCCGCCAAAAGCGCCGAATATGCATCTTGCAACATGCGTGGAAATCGGATCGGAGTGAAGTTGGCGCGGGCAGGCATCTCACAGTTGGCCGTAATATCTTTTCTCGTCCTCTTAGGTTCTTCATACTACTCACCGGCTTGACTCTTTGAGCCGTTGAATCCGATACGCGCGGAAAGAAAGGATTTTTTGGCATCCCCTCGGATGGTTCGAACACAGGAGACGCGCGATCTCCGCACAAAAACAACTGGACGGAGAAAGAAAGGGCCGGAAGTGCAAAGTTCTGAGGTCTGCCATCCAATAATGCCATCAGACCGAGATGCATCGGGTGCCTGAACATGCGCTGGTAGCCGCTGGGTTGTGTCTAGGTGCACGCGATCACCGTATGGGTTGTTCTCCACTGAGGCTAGGTTGATATATCTGTCTAACATGTCTCTTTCCCTGTCAGCTCTAGAATTTCGTATGTCGACGTTCGCGACACACTGGCAGCGGCGTTGAATCAGTGATGTGTGCGGCCTACAGCAGCAGGTCGTCTGGTCGAGCGAAGCTTCCGCATTTGCAGCGAAAATGGGGGATTGCGGCGAGATTGTTCTAATCGAAGCGCCGCATAAGAATACTTGGCATCGGCTGCGACAGTGGCGCACCCCGGCCCGAGGTCCGATGATCCGAGTGCTCATTTTCAGGCGCGCCATCATCTGTCACAACGCTGTTTTCTCCACAACTACCTGTACCTGCCCATCAAGTTCGATTCGAGATAGATAGATGATCTCGTGGGAAACACAAGGATATGTTGGGTGGAGAGTTGTTACCGCACCGGTGAATATTGTGTTTCAATTATTCTTTTCTAACTCCCTCGAACAAAGTCGGATTCAAGACGCCAATCGTCAATCTTCAATTGCAGTTATCACCGTTAATCGCTCAAGCTTTGCAGGTTAAGCCCACACAGGCCCATATGGTCTGACAGGTCCCGTCATTACCACACCTGGCACGAAAGCGATAGTTTCGGAAAGATGATTGCCTCGAGCAAGGGGCTGTCTATGTTCAAAGCCTCATTCCTGCCGGATGTCCCAATGCGCGAGGCTGCTGCCTTCAACAGTTTTGCCGCTGATCGGGCTCTGGACGTAATCAATAAGGTACTTCCCCTGGATGGATGTCTCGACCTGGTTATGAAGGCGAGAACTTTCCTTACGACAGACATCTCCGATAGATCCCGAGCGGTATGAGTGCCAGTGTATAAAGGCAGATGTCAGGCCACGCCTTTCTACACTCGACTACTATGGCTCGGCTGCCTGTACTCTTTGGGCTGTTGCTCTCCGTCATTCATGTTCGTCTCAGTCATCGTCCATATTCAAGAAGCCTAATAACCCTTGTCATAGTCATGCTCTGCTTCGAGCAACCACATTCGTTCTATCCACACTCGTCGCCAATCCGTTCCAACTAAACTGCCTGGTAATTGGACATCTAAAGGATGCTACACGTAGGTTTGGCCTTCGATAAAACCTTCTAATGTATTGAGCCTTCCGCAGGGATGGTCAAGCTGCAGGTCGTAGCCTCACTGGTCCAACGTATACAAATACCACTGGGATGACTGTCGAGGTAGGTCTACCATTACGTTCAGTCCTCCCAAACCGGAAATTCAACCTTTCTTCCAGAGCTGCATCGCATTTTGCGAGGCCGCGAATTTCATCTTGGCCGGAGTTGAATATGCGGTGCTTATTCACGCCCTGCTTTAACTCCGCTATCGCTGATCCCACTTCTTCCGGTCTCCAGCAAGAATGCTGTACGTGGTTCATCCGGCTATCTCTTTTCCAACTAAGGAATTAATTCATTGTCGCGTGTAGACTGCGATAATTTTTTAGAAAACGGAGCGCAGCCTGCTCCCCTCACCGACTGTAATTTCGCATGCACTGGAAATTCCGCGGAGACATGTGGAGCTGGGAACCGCTTAAATGTCTTCACCAGTGGGGCAACGCCCCCTCCACCTCCGACTATCCCGGCTAAGATCGGGAACTGGGTTTCACTTGGATGTTACAGGTAGTGTCCTATCAGCTGGTTCGTACTTGGGTTCTCAATCAACCTCAGCGATAATGTGAACGGTGTTCGTTCGCTGCCGAATGGGATCGCAGTTGCGGATCCCTTCTCTCTCGAAGCCTGCACTTCGGCGTGCTTCGCTGCTGGCTACCCTTACTCTGGTAAATCCCTACATCTCTCTGATGCTGGTGTTCGACTCTGATCTTGTTTAAAGGTGCTGAATACGCTGGCCAATGCTGTAAGTTGAAAAAATGCTCTTCGCCTATGCTAACTCGAAACAGTTTGTGGAACGAGCATCGGCTCTGGCGCTGCCTCCATTCCGACTACTGCCTGCAACATGCTATGCTCGGGGGATAGCCAGGAGCTGTATGTCCGATTAATCCTCATTCGGCAAGACCTCTCTCATCAGGCCGGTTTAGCTGCGGTGGTCCTAATGCGCTTTCGCTGTACAACTACACCGGCTCCGACCGTCCTACGGGCCCCGTGGGTGGAGGCGGCGGAGGCGGAGGCGGAGGCGGAGCGCCGTCCACAGTGTTCCCTGTCACAGATCTACCAAAACCGTGGTCCTACGCGGGATGCTTCGTGTAAGAGGCCCTCAATTATTTCCTAATTTTCTTGCACTCACCATGGCGTGTCTCTAGTGACAACGCGTTTGGTCGGATTGTGGAGAATGAACAGCCAGATGATGCACAGTTGACCATCGAATCCTGCGTGCAAACCTGTAGCGCTCAGAACTTCACATTGGCCGCAGCAGAATACTCAGTTAGCACATCTCATTTGACCCTCTCGGATTATCACTAACTATTTCTATTCATGATTAGACTCAGTGCTGTGAGTGACAGCATAACGTGAACGGACTGAACGGCGCTAATCACCGATGTCATTTTTTAGTCTGTGGAACGGAACTGATTGATGGTGCGGTGGCAGCGCCCGAAACTGACTGTAACATGGTATGTTCTCTATGACAGGTGTCAAGGTCATAACTCTGAATTAACCTTGTTTTCGTAGGGATGTGGCGGGAACACGACGTGAGTCTGTCAAACGGTATTCTGGTTTCGTGCTAATTGAGCACGCGTTGCAGAGAGGCTGTATGTTTCACAAAGATAGAATTGACGTTGAGGGCTCATCTCATCTTTCAAACAGTGCGGCGCTGGCAACAGGATGTCTGTGTACTCGACGAGCAAAAATGTGACCATTTTGCCCGTGCCAGTGCCCCAAAACAGCAGCATCCCCGGATCATGGACATATCAAGGTTGCTTGATGTACGCTTCACACAAGCGCCGATTCTTGCCGTCATATTAACCAGCCGGTGATGACAGGGAGGCCGTCGGAAGTCGCGCTATTCCGTGGCAAAACATCTATCCCACCAATAATTCTGCTACCACCTGTCTCTCGCAGTGTGCAGCTTTCGGTTACACGGTCGGTGGAATGGAATATGGTGCGTCCCAGGTGCTGTTCCTCAGGGAACTCGCTAACCTTGTTTCAAATGTATTTAGGGGAAGAATGCTGTACGTCGGTGTTCTAAAATTCCCGGAACAATGACCGAATCTATCCCCAGACTGCGGTGATCTTTCGGATGTGAAAGCCGCGGGCGTTGGATTTGCCCCAGAAAGCGACTGCAACCTTCCGTGTCCAGGTGATCCGCTCCATTTGTGTGGTGCCGGGAACAGGATTCAGTACTACACCTGGACCGGCACGCCCCCTTATGTTTGGAATACTCCCACTACTAACATAGGATATTATGAAGTAAGTGTTTTTAAAATATGTCGAAAGCTCAACTGACCCATCTTGCAGTTCTTGGGTACGTTTACATTTGATTTCTCTTCGGGTTTGAGTTCTGATCCTCCTTTATTTCCGTGCAATAGTGCCTGGGTGAGTTCTGATCCAGACTCTGTACCATGAAATTCATTTGCCTTTTCAGCGTTGTCGTTCCGCTCATTGCAACCGTGGGAATTAACGGAAAGGTCACATTCCTCGAAAAGGACGGCACATCTGAGTTTGTATTCCAACCTCATGCGATATGGTTCATACTTAAAATCCCCCAGATTTGACAACTCGACTGGTGCCTATGAACTTGACCTTAGCTTGGTCGATCAATTCGACCTAGCCTGGCGAACCATGCATGTCAAGTCGGACGTCTTTTGTTCCGGATCCGTTATCCTGCCGGACAAGGGCGGGCGAATTTTGAATGTCGGAGGGTGGTCGCTTGATTCTACCCAGGGAGTCCGTTTGTATACTCCGGACGGCTCCGCCGGCGTAAATGGAACAAATGATTGGCAAGAAAACTTCCAGGAACTTCATTTGCAGAGACAACGATGGTATCCTAGTAAGCGACTCCTGTCTTGAAAAAAAATACATACTGACTTGATTTACAGCCGCTGCTGTCCTTGCGAACGGCTCTGTGCTCGTTATCGGTGGTGAAACTGGCAGCAATGCGGCGCCGCAGCCCAACTTGGAGATCCTTCCAAACCCTCCTGGCGGCACGGTCATCGATTTGGACTGGCTCGAACGCACGGATCCCTACAATCTTTATCCCTTCGTGTTTGTGCTTCCCAGCGGAAATCTCTTCATCAGTGAGTTGTTGATTCCGACTTCAAGTCCTTTCCAATATTCATTTTTCCTGTTAAAGTTTATTACAACGAGGCGCGGATCCTTAATCCCCATACCTTTGACACCATTGTTCAACTTCCGAATCTACCTGCTTCGGTAAACAACTGTGAGCTCCAGTTCGGTTGCGGCTCGAAATTTTTTCATCATTATCTTTTTCAGTCTTGGGAGGACGCACATACCCTTTGGAAGGTGCCGCAGTTATGCTCCCCCAACACGCACCGTACACCGACCCGGTGCGCATCATGACCTGCGGTGGAAGCGCGCCAGGCGCTGGCATTGCTTTGGATAACTGTGTCTCGATTGAGCCCGAAGGTCCCAATCCCACATGGCTTTTGGAACGCATGGTAGGAGCCGCATGAGCTGTTCATTTTTAGTGAAATTAAATTTATCTGCAGCCATCTCAACGAGTTATGCCCTGCATGGCTCCTCTTCCAGATGGTACATTCATGATCATGAATGGCGCCCACCAGTAAGCAATTTTGCTCGCAAGCTGAGATGAAAGAAGCTAACCTACAAATGAAAGAGGTTTGGCTGGCTTTGGACTTGCTACCAACCCCAACCTCGGTGCTCTGTTGTATGACCCGTCTAAGCCGGTTAACCAACGGATTTCGATCCTGAACACTACCATCGTCCCTCGGTTATATCACTCTGAGGTAATTACCCGCATTTTTTATTATCCTCCTCTAAACTCACTCTCTAGGCTATCCTACTTCCCGATGCCCGGATATTGGTTTCTGGATCGGATCCGCAGACGCCGGGCTTCGCTGAGGAGATGCGGATTGAGGCCTACTATCCTCCTTACCTTACGGAAGGATTCGTCCAGCCAAACTTCACGATTGCACACACCGATTGGGCCTACGGCAGCAGCAATGCCATTGTCGTTCACCTGCACCAAGGAACCACCGCAACCATGAAGGTATCCCTTGTCGCAGGTAAATAATCCAGCATCATACCGATCGGGGCTTGAATTCTGAACTTTGAAACAGCGGTCTCCTCCACTCATGGCAATGCCATGGGTGCCCGCACCATTTTCCCTGCTTTCACCTGCGCGGGAACTACCTGCACCATCACGGCGCCTCCGAACGCATTTGTCTCTCCTCCCGGATGGCACCAGCTCTTTATCCTGGATGGACCGACTCCTTCCCATTCCATCTGGGTTAGAATTGGCGGAGATCCCGCTGAGCTCGGTAACTGGCCAGACCTCCCCGACTTCGTTGTCCCTGGTATTTAATCAGGACGGCGTCTCTCTCGCTTTCTCTTTTCCGGTGTATGGGGTGGACTGGCGGATTCTCGTTGTCCCTGGTATTTAATCAGAACGGTGTCTCTCTCTCTCTTTTTTTTCCCGTTGTATGGGTGGACTGGCGGATTCTTTTGTGATTATGGACAAACCAATACTTGGTATCTACTTTCGTTTCATCTCTGTCTTTAACAGCACCGTAAATGCCCTCGGCTTACATATCTACCTAATTGTAACTCGGCCAGTAAAGGATTGTTAGAATTAAAATCATCAGTTATGTATATGCGAGGAGATGCGTCCACGGCATTCTGAGAAATATCGAACCGGAAGATATGGATGGATACAGGGTACACTTTGAGCCGCTGACTTATCTCGTCTTTTGAGTCAGTTTAGTCCATGAGATGCATATGTACTGATAACCTAAGATCGAACTGTGGCCGAGTCATTCTGCACATGTAATAGACGACGCAAAGGAAAGAGAAAAAGTCCAGAAACAAGATACGCAATATGTGGCCGCTGCGTTCTGCAATATCACATCCGCTCCACAGGCCTCAGCCCCAGAAGGCGCATCCCGCTCGCCAACACCAACTGTACACATACAAAGACCAATAGCCGAGCTCCTGCGATGCGGGGATCTTGCCCCTGGACAATGAGGGTCCCCCACGCGGAGCTGATAGTGTGACTGAGTCTGCATTGAACAACGTCTATCCGCGCTGTCTTTGGTTTCCCGAAGAAAAGAAATTCCACTCGTGTGCTTACCTGAAGCAGTAGGTAACAATCGTGCTGGGTTCCGCTACCCTGAACGCCATCCGCACGACTTCGGGATACTAGGCCAAGGCATACGTGATCTCGCGTACATGGGGCTCATCCAGGAGCAAATCCGTATCGACTTTGGATGATTCTTGGGCGAGGGTGATTTGGGAAGCAGCAACTTTACGCTCGAGCGAACATAGTCGTGCGTGTACTGGAGATACGCGCCGGTATCTCCTTCAAACGAAGTCATTCGGAGGGCGTCGAACGCTTAGGCGTTGATCCTGAAAGTGTTCAGTTCAGTTCGGCTTTACTGATATCGAGCGCCGCGACTGACCGTTTGGCTTGCATGTCCTGAATCTGGAAATCCATCTTCAGGAAGCAAAAACAGTTTCGAGGCCGAAATGGAGAGAAGACAGACCTTGACGCAGTTCATCCCAATCTGACCGCTGGTCGCCTCAGGATCCTCGCCGTTGTTAAACTTGTCGACATTCGTCTGCATCTGCACTAGCATCGCCTCTTTCGCCATGTCGAGAATCTCCTCGAGAAAGTTGACGTCGCCTGTTCGGGTGGCCATTCTTTTCACTTTGCCGAAAGTGATGTGCTGGAGTTTGGAAGCGAAGGGCGCCCCATGAGCTCCAAAAATTTGAACAATTGGGCACCTGGAATTATTATCACATGCGTGATATTTAAAGGGCACGCACAGTGTAGATCCTGCTGATCCCCGACGACATAGATCATCTTATCGAACTTGTAATTCTCGGGTCGCAGGATAGCGCCTGCGATGTCGCGAACTAAGTAGATTGTCGTCCCATCTGGATCGAAAATCCGAGTCGTAAGTCAATCTTGTCTTAGATGTCGCATAGTACTTACCCGATTTTTGATTATACACAGGCATGTCTAGTTAAATTCCCGCAGGTCCAAGGCCCAGGCAGGATTCTCGTCTCGGATAGGGTTGCCTACGTCGTCGGTGGGGGGCGGCATTTTATAGTCTTGCTTCGCATCGCTTTCCCATTTCTGCTTCTCCACAAGCAGTCCTTTGTCCCGGAGTTCGCGCATGACACTTTCGATGTTGTCGTTGGTGACAAGGGACCCGCCGATATAGTCGACCTTCTTGTAGGCGTCGATGGAGAGGTCGTGGAAGCGGCGCCAAGACTCAGTGTTGCTGGATCACCTGTTCCACGATTCAGTGTGGATCTATGGTATCAGCACTGGGATCATACCGTTCTCCATAGCCTCCATGGTTGAACTGCGGCCGGACGCTGTTTCCGCGGTCTTGTCAGCATTGACTTTCACGTAGAGCCGTACCGTCTGAACCCAATGGCCAGTAATCCTACCATAAGAACGTCAGCTATGACGATCAGATAACACGCTATTCGCTCACCGAACTGCACGCCCCCGTCACCAAGACTGGCATGGGCGTGAGTATGGGATACACGTTAAGAGTAGAACTCACTAGTTGATTCTGGTGATGTCCTAGCCATTGGCCGCGCAAATATTAGAGAGAAACAGTGCACCGATGATAGTGCTGCGCAGATGCCCGGCGTGGAAGGGGTTGGCGATGTTGGGGGACGAAAACTCAATGACGACCTTCTTTCCCTGCCCTGTTACAGGCCATTCATGCCATACATCCCGTACGGATATTTTCGCTCAGGTTTTGACATCCGAAAGACTTGGTCAAGCACAGAGCGCAACAGAAGTTGGTCGCGAATCAAAAAGTGGATAAATACCCCGTCGACGATGGTACGCTCGATGTAAGGATTTCGATCGTCGGGGACGGGGTATTCGTCGATTAACTGATAGGATCGAGCGCGCATATACTTCTGCACGCGCTCGGCCAGTTCTCGAGGGTTTTCGTTGAGTTTGAAGCGGGGAATTGCCACGGTAAAATCTACGTCCTTCTTGCCCAAGTCATGGCGGCATGAACTGTATCGAAGTCAATGTGAAAGCAAGCGGAGATTGCTTTCGCGATAGATTCGCGACGCTTGTCGAGGAAGTAGGTAACTAGCGAGAAACGAGCGTTCAGTTATAGCGTCTGTCTGAGAGAGACTAGGAAGCAAGCACAAGCCGAAACACAGAGTTTTAAAGGCTTCAAGCTTGCAGTTTGAATGACTCGAGTTGACTCGAAAGAAATAGCAGAAAAGTTGAGACGAAGATAATGACGCAATAATGACGGGAATAACTCAGCCAGTTGTCGTTTGCGTGCTATCAGCTTGAGGTTTCTGACAAACAGAGTCACACACTGTTCTCTTGCTTCTTCCACCCATCGCGCTTATTCGTTGACCGGACTTTGATTTTGCCCGCGATTGAGCGGACCATAAGCCTCGACACCCGCTCTCTGCTGTCGTTGGTCGATGCTTGATGATTTGTTCAAGGAAGCACGGCAATTTAGCGCTTTAGGGGTAATGCTATAGATCCCGCCTCACTGGTGTCCCTTGAGCTATGTACGTCTCCGACATTCTATCAGATACTTCTGCGCGACGTCCTCCCGGAGTTCTTGATAATTCATGTTGTTTTTCAACCGGACCCTTCCTTAAGTCGAGAACCTGACTAAATATGTCCATCTCTCCTCCTGACTCCTGCTATCTTGCTGTCAACTCGACCGTACCTATTCCGAGCGATGCGTCATCATCGCAGAAGAATAAAATTAACCAACCTCTCATTGTGTCTTCTCAAACGCCGCAGATCTCAAACACGGCGACATACCCAACAGAGGGTCTCGATTTCTCAGTTCACACACGATGCGAACTCGTCGCGGAACGCTTTATACATAGTTAGCCTATCGCCTCACCTTCCCTTCAAACCCTCTCAACTCCCGCGCCAAACTCGTTGCCAGATGCACGTAGGCAGTTCGCATCCCCGTAAATTGGCAATGCCTCGCGGCGTATCAGGTAGCCCATCCATCCGTCCATCCAAATATAATCCCCGAGTCCATCCCGGAGATTCAGCGCGGCCTTACTCTTCTGAGTGGCGACCTAGCCCACCTAGCCCAGAATGCCCCCTCCGACCAGGTCCATTCGAGTGTACGATACCCATGCCCATACATTCCAGCGGCTCCCTTATCTATCATGCATCATGCTCGAGTCAGTGTGGATCGTATCATCCATCCTATCTATCGTCCCGGCTAGTAGGGATATAGTTAAGGCGTAAGGCGATGCAGGAGATTCAGCGGACAATACGTTCATTGGGAGTGATATTGTCAGTCCTGAAACATATCAGGACGGTGGTGTGCAATCAGTGGATTGCAATATGGCATCATCATTGTCCGTGATAGAGATTTAGTGCGAGTGCGATGATACGAATAAGGCGCTCACCAGTCAATATTATATATATTAATGCGCATATGTACCGGACTTGGCTTGGCTCAGTGGCAACGATGCCCTAGCGTCAACCGAGGACGATGATTACCTAGATCCCATCCACACCACAATCTGAATCCATAACCGCACTGCAAAAACGGCGAGATTGCGATGGCAATCAGGATTCGGATCCCAAGTCCCAACCAAAAATCCCAATGTATTCACAAGTAATTATCCAATAACAAAAAACGAGAGGACGCCATAAGGAGGGGGTGCAGATGTATGTTGTATGTATGTGCACGCATACGGGGGTTGGCCCGAGGTGGGCGGACGGAGAACGCGTGGTGGGTGGGGGTTGTACGGTGGATCGCGTGCGGATGATAATAATGTACACGAATGCGAATACCGATACCGATACGGATACGGACGAGGCTAGCGGCGGACGGAACGAGTGAGGGGCGTGCGAGCGTGTGCGTCGATATCGAGGGTCGTTGCATACGTAAAACCGTACCATGTTCGGCGCTTCAATATGTATAGCTATAGTGTACGTGAACGATGCAGAGAATTTCTATGTGATGGAATATATATTAGGAGACAAGAGGAAAGAAGTCCAATGCGATAGGATGCGATAGATACGGGGGGGCGGAGGCAACGAGGCGCAGCGTGAATGGCGGGAGCAGTAAGTCGTGAGAAGGGGAAGGAAGAGGGACCGCATGGAGAGGCGTCCGTAGGCTGCAGACACCCAGACAAAGACCGAAGACCCGGAGAAAGCGCGCAATTAGTGACGAGGCGGCGCTGCGCCGGAAGGAGTGGTAATACAATGAATGTTTGAGGGTTCGTTCGTCCGTCTCGGTGTCGGTAGCGCAGAGAGAGCAGGCGCGAGCTCAGTATGAGAAAATCATCAGCCAGGGATTGAGCACGATCTATACGAATAACCAATAGGTCAGCGCGGAAGCAGCATGGTAGCACAGAAGAGACGCACCGGATACAATATATGCCCGCCAACCACAATTCTGCAGGAAAACGCGCGATGATTAATAATAGCTCTCCGAGAATTGCGGATAAAGCGCGCTTACGCAAGGGGGAGGATCACAGCCCACGACGAGCCAGGGATCTGCCACGCCGGGGTGACGATGGGTTGCGAAAACACAATCATCATGGCGATAAGCGCAAAGCAGAAGAGGAAGCAGCCCCGGAAGCGTTGCCAGATGCGGGGGACCTCGATCCAGAAGTTTGAGCGCTCTACTTCCTGTGGACAATGACAGACATCAGTATGGAGGGGGAGACGAGACAGACAGATGAAACCGGAGGGGGGAGACGTCACACACCTTCTTCGTCGCCTGCCATGTCATGTTGTAGCTGAACATGTGGGCGAGGAGGGCCGTCGTCAAGTGCATGCTCATCCCGCCGAAGAAGAAAAAGCTGTTATCCCAAAAATATATCAGCTCTCCATCCAAGGCAGGAAGGGCGAGACTCACAAGAATGGTATCCAAGTCACGTTCTCCAAAGCCGCTGCGAACAGACTCCGTCCTCCCAGCCGATACTCCATGATCGTGAACCCGACATTCCCCGCGCAGGGGAACACCACCATGCACGCGAGCCAGATCTCGAAGGAGTGCATGTAGAACCCGTCGAGACCGTCGATGGCAAACCCGAGCAGGAAATAATTGAGGAGGGACAGGGCGGTGGAGGCGGCGATTCCGTAGTACGAGAACATGTAGGACGACATGGAGATTTTGTAGTGGACGGGAGCGTCCGACCAGACAAAGGTCCGCAGCTGCTTAGTGATCGGGCCCAGGCGCCACCAGTCCTTGAGCGGGTTGAAGATGAGCTCGTTGCAGCCTAGAATACGCGTATTATCGTTAGAATTGCACTCTACTGCCCAAAATCTAAAAAGAACGCACCGTACGAATATTTCTGCCACCGATTTAACTTGGAGACATGGTCAGTACTCTGGGAAACTCGAAAACGACGAGGAAAGGACGCACTTCATCGTCCACCGTCAGCGACACGCCTTCCTTGAACCCGCCCTCCGAGTACGTCGCCCACCGGATAATGTACCCCTGCAGCTGCAATCTCAGTGCCATGTCGAAGTCCTCAGACACGTTGCTCTCGGACCAGATCTTCGTCAGCCCGTCGTCGTCGACGAACGCCGCGTCCTGGATGGCACTCCAGCGCATGAAGGCATTGTGTCCGACGAACGGTGCGACCTCGCCGTTGGCGCAGGACATCGAGATACACTTGTTAATCCGCCGCGTGAAGTGCGCAATGCCGTTCTCGAAGTAGTGGTGGGCCACTTGCATAACGTCTGGGGGCGGCGCATCAGCGCCATGCGAACGAGGAAGGAGGAAGAAAATACGAACCCGACTCGTGTTGAATAATCGCCACATCGGGACACTCCACCAGCTCGCGCGCCGCGTCGCGGAAACAGTCCTCGGGCACGATCGTATCAGCGTCGATAATCAGAATAACCTCCCCAATGCGACACGCCCGTCCATTCCGCGCCCACGGCTTCCACCTTCTGCCGGTCTCCTCGTAGATCTCCTCAACCGCGAGCGCGAGCGCGCGGTCCTCGAGGCACTCGTACTCGCCCTCCTTGTTGTACTGCTCGACGTCGCCGACGAGCGAGGTGGACGTGTGCAGCGGCGAGCTGGGCATGGACATGGACGGGTACGCGGCGTGCGTGGGCGAGTGCAGCGGCGACTGGAACGGCGTCTGCGCGGGCTGCGCGAGCGCCTCCTCCGCCTCCAGCCGCGCGAGGTGCACCTCCATCTTGAGCGAGAGCGCGAGGCCGTAGTTCATGTTCGACGCCTTCTTGAAGCGCCCCGCGCGCTTGAACCCGTCGGGGGCGTCCGAGTGCTTCGGGCGCGCGACCCACCTGCGCGGATGTACTCAGTCGGCATGATCATTACCGGAAAATAGATGATGGGCTTACCCAATGCCGTGATCCGCATAGAACGCAATGCGCTTTTCGCGCTCCTCCTCGCTGATGAGCTGCAGCCCGTCGTCGTGCACGAAGATGCTCGACGTGCCGCCCTGGCGGGCGTACGTCTGCATTGCCTTTTTGAGCGAGTTGACCGAGGGCGTGCTGCGTGGACGAAGTCAGTATTTGGATAATAGATGAAAAAAATTGGGAATTAATTAATTAGGGAAGAACCGAAGAAGGGAATTAAGATCGGTCGGAAGAAGGCAAAGAAGAAGGAAGAGGCGGATGATGACGCGCTCGAAACAGAGAAGGTGCGAAGCACGGCGGCTCCAACTGAAGCGAGTAGCCATATCCGACAACGGCGTGGGTGGCCATACGCGAGAGGAAACCCGCCGTGAAGTACAGCCAAAACGCAAATAAAGCAAAAAGAAAAGAAAAGATAAGAAAGACGCCGCGTCCTGAAACGCGAAAAAGACGCAAAAAAAAAAGGTAAACTGAAAGGCAGAACAACGTTGTCCACGCCGTCCTTCAAAAAAAGAAAAGCAGCGAGGCAAAGGACGCGAAGAAAGCCATGTGGCAGAAGCCGCAACTCGGGCACGCCGAAAGCCAAAACGACGAGGTGCTCGACGTTCGACGAAAATGGAAAACCAAAAGCCTCCCGATCTGCCGCCGTCTCAAGTGCAGCCCAAAGGAGGTAATAATGGATGGAACGAGAAAGAAAGAAAGAGAAAGACGACGCACATAGTCTCCTCCAGACTCTCCTTGTAGACCGGCAGCTCGATCGTTACGTGTGGCAGCGCGGAGTCCACTTCAGGGTTGGGGGCAGGCTTGACAGCGGAGTAGTACCGAGAGTTTTCGTGGTACTGTGAGACGGGGCCGAGCCTGAGAGTAGCATATTAGCCTTGATACCAAGAGCCAAGAGTACCGAGAGAAACACCCACAAGAAAGTGATGCTGCTAATGCACTGCAGCGCAAAGAAGAGCGACACGCAGACGAGCAGCGGGGTCACGACGAGGAGCGCAAAGCGCGCATAGTCCCCGTCCAGGCGCCACTCTTCCAACAGCGTCGTCGTGCCCGACGCGATGAAGAACAACGACAGCGCCGCGCCGAGCCCGCCGTAGAACGGGGCCAGCAGCCGGATCGGTCTCTCCTCGCGCGAGTGCGCCTGCTTCTCGACGTCGACGGCGGGTTTGGGTCTCGAGCCGAGGCGCCAGAAGGCCCATTTGCTCTTGGTCTCCGCCGGTGCTGGCGGGGCGGGGGCGGGGCAGCGTCCGCGGTCGTGGTGGGCTTCTCGTGGCGAGGTTGACGTCTGAGCGGGTCGACGCCGCGACGGATGCGGTGGCAGAGCCGATGGAGCCGGCGGTGAGGATGGAGGCGGAGGTGTTGGGGTTGAGGGTGGAGGCGCGGTTGGTCCAGACGAGCTTCATCAGCTTCTGCTCAAAGTCGGAGCAGAGGGGCACGATGTTGTCGATGTCGTCCGACCAGACGATGAGGACGCGCTCGTCGCGCTGTGGAGCGTAAGGTCAGCATTACTGTCGCGCTAGTGGATGCGAAGAGAGGAGCGCACCAGGAACGCGCCGCACTGTTCCTTCTCGGCCGAGGGCAGGTGGCTCATCGAGTCCACGATCTGAATCCTGGTGTCGTGGCTGATGTAGATGCATGGCGCGTCTTCGGGGCTAGAGGAAGCGAAGAGCGTCGGTCAGCGCGGGAGCGTACTGCAGTGAAGAAAAAAGACGGACACATGGGCCAATGCGGCGTGGACGGCTGCGCTGCGTACCTATGCAATCGTTCATGAATGAAATGGGGACAAGGACGACGAGACACACCTTGATCGCAACGAGGGGATTGAGGGCTCTCACCGCGGCCTCAAAGGGAACGAGGTACGGGTTTTCGTAGGGGAACACCCGGAAGTGCCCCGGCTCGACGCGCAGACATACCCCTGCGCTCACGTTCTCCTCCGAGGGCTTGAACCATGCGTCGCCCTGGGTTTTCTTGAAGAGGTATTGGGTCAACGCATCCCAGCTATCGTAATCCATGGATTACTCGGGTCGGGGAGAAGGTAGAAGAATAAAGGAACGGAAGAAAAGAGACGAGCAGAAAGACCCAACCAAAGGCGTGATGGGAACGAGCGAAGACTTTAAGAGAGCAATACGGTCAGCCGAGCGGTGTAAGGCGAATGATGATACGTCCGAAATGGAATCGAACGGACAGACGTGTGCCCCTTAGATTCGATGTCCAGATCGCAACATGCAAACAAGTTCTGCCTGCCTGCAAATGCCAAGCCCAATTGGGATGTCCGTCAAAGAACGTTCAATCGCGTCCCACGCCGGTAGATTATCTCCCCTCCTTGATCGGGCGAAGTAACGAAATCCAAGAACCAGCTGTCTTCTGTCGGTCCCTGTCCTTGTCTTGGGATTCAGCAATCCGGAGATTGTCATGTCGGCCTTTATTGCTCCCGACCGCTCCCCGCTCCCCGATTCTTTCTTGCATCCGACTCGTCTCGGGCGCCGTGGTGCCGAAGAACCGTCCGCACGGGTACGCTAAAGACTGTATAGAGCCCAGAAGCAGCCAGTTTTCTAACGCGGCGCCGGCTTCGACCAGGAACTATGATGGATGTGTCTGCTTGACATGGGCGTCGTGTGCAAGTAAGAAGCTCTATCGCCGCGTCACAAATGTCACACTTCGGACATATCGGCGCGTCGGAGTGCCACTTGGACTCAACCACCGCAATCACTCCACTGCGCCTCCACTTCGCCTCCTGTACTCCCACTCCCACCATTCTGGCCCGCGCTATGTGAATCCATCCATTGCAGTGACTCGTCAACGAACTCTCCCTGCCACTCGCACTGCCAGTGATCCATCGCTCGGCATAAACTGTTCAACATTCCATCCGCTCGGACTGCGAAATAAGCGACGCCTGGCACGTCCGGCACCCTCCATCTGCCCCTGGCGTCACCGCATCGACATCGATGATGTACCTTTGTGTAAGTTACTGTATCGCCGTTTACTCGCAAGCGAACGATAGCCTGATTGACAGCGACCCTCAACACAATCTCGAGTTATGTGTCCGGAATTCCCCTGCGTGCTGTGTCCATTACGCGCTTCGACATGTCCGGGATTCAAAGAAAAACAAGGTCCCACGATCAAGGCGTATCTACATCCCCCTGGCTGACAAAAAAACAAAACAAAAACGCCGACAGCGGTCTGGACAGTGCACTACTATTTCTGGGATGAAAAGAAAACAAGGATATGTGTAAACGCAACGTCATTGTCAGACGATTTTGCGTTTGCCTTTGTGTTCTGAATCTGCCGCGCAGCCCGGGATAGGATTCCCATCCATCCATCTAAGTATCGCTGCACCCGCCTTCTTACTCGTAACACGATCATACAAACTCATTGCAAACTCATCATCACCACCGCCGCCGACCATCCTCACCACCTACTCATCAGCATGACTCAGATAATCAGCGGCCAAAAGACGCACTGGCAGGGCGAAGCTTTCCCTGTCGGCGTCGCTGAGACGCATACGCGAAATGAATGTACCCGAAACCGACACTGCACCCGAATTTACTCACCTGCATCGCAACTGAGTCTTATCGCGCAGGGGCGTCGGTGCTGACGTTCGGGATGTTCAGCGAATATAAGGAATAATATATCAAATCAAATTTATTTTCCCGTATGTTCCTGATGGTACATACCAAATTGAACTTTGAAGAGCCCAGACCCCACCCACCATCGACTCGAAACCGAAACTGAAACCGTTTGTTGCTCCTATCTCGCAGGCTCGCAGGCTCGACGACGGCCGAGATGAATCAATGATTTGATTACTTAATTTACATCTTGTATCTATCTGTCTGGAGCTGCGGTGATAGAATACTTACAACGCAACGCAACGACACAGCATCCTGGTGCGCACAACCGTTATCGCGAAGGCACGTCGACGTGCAGAATGAATCAAATGCAAATACCTACATGTATGTCATAGCAGGCCATGAATGGTATGAATTCGTCCTAGTACGAACTGCAAACAAGCATCATTGCACCACCGACTCGGTCACCGTCACCACAGAGATATTTAAGTATTCTCGGATTTCGAACGTGAAACAGCGCATTGAACCCTCTTATCGTCCGTCTGGTGATGCGGACGGTCGGAGCGGGTTAAATTTACCTCGACAGCGAGTCGTCGGTGAGTGGAGTCCTCAGGCGACGTCGGTGACACTCTGCACTTTCTCTCAAGCGCGTGCGCCTGTCAGCTAGCTTATCGCGCAGGGACGATAATAATAATAATAATAATACTGCACTGCGACCGACCGACCAACGAACCGCGTGGGGCAGCTCCACCCCCCGACGTTCTTCTTCATTTCGACAGTTGAAGGACTGTGAGTTGCTAAGTAGGCGATGACAACTTTTTGACAGAAACATATTGGCTTGGGAACAATGAAAGTGTTGTGGAGTTCAGGGTACACGAAGTGTGAAAAACATACTTATAATTGCCTACCTCCACCACCCCCGACCTTCCTCTTCTTTTCGACCCTTAGATGACTGGGAGTTGCTAAGTAGGCGGTGATAACTTTTTGACCGAAACATATTGACTTGGGAACAATGCAAGTGCTGTGGAGTTCGGGGTACATGAAGTGTGAACCACATACTTATAATTGCTTACCTCCACCACCCCCGACGTTCCTCTTCTTTTCGACCCTTGGATGACTGTGAGTTGCTAAGTAGGCGCCGGCGATAATTTTTTGACCGAAACATATTGACCTGGAAACAATGCAAGTGCTGTGGAGTTCAAGGTAAATGAAGTGTGAACAACATACTTCCCTACCTCCACCACCCCCGACGCTCCTCTTCTTTTCGACCCTTGGATGACTGTGAGTTGCTATGTAGGCGATGACAACTTTTTGACAGAAACATATTGACTTGGAAACAATGCAAGTGCTGTGGAGTTCAAGGTACATGAAGTGTGAAAAACGCTGTAGAGTTCAGGGTACATGAAGTGTGAACAACATACTTCCTACCTCCACCACCCCCGACCTTCCTCTTCTTTTCGACCCTTGGATGACTGTGAGTTGCTAAGTAGGCGCCGGCGATAACTTTTTGACAGAAACATATTGACTTGGAAACAATTGCAAGTGCTGTGGAGTTCGAGGTACATGAAGTGTGAAAAACATACTTACCTATCTCCAATCGTGCGTCCCTTGTCCTAAATTTATAATTATAATATTTTCATCTGCAGAATCTAAGTACCTAAAACCACGTCTCGCCAGATCTCGCCTAGTACACCTCGAAGAAAATCACGGCGTTTAAACGTCTGCTCTGTCACTAACAGCTTCTTATCTAGACGGCGAGCGCTAGCGCTGCGCTCCCGAATTTATCGCGAAACAACAGTATCTTGAAGCAATCTTTCCTGATGCGGATTCCAGTTCGGAAATTAGTAACTAAGAATCCGGATCCGGATCGGCGTCCCAATTTGGGTGGTTCAGCCGTTGGCTTTTTTTTGACAGGGGCATTGTTTTTTTTCAAGGCAGGGCCCAAGCAGCGACAATTTTCTTGGCAGGCGGCGCCACCGTCACCAACATGACGAAAACTTCAAGGGGGATCTACACAATAAAATTACGGAATTCATTTCGGGATCGCGCTTCGTCTCTATCATCTATCTCGCATCGGTGGAAGGAAGGAAGGAAAAAGGAAATCCCAATCAGCTGCGATGTCGAGAAGGCGCTCGTCTAAAATCTTTCGACCTCGAGGGAATTCGAAATCCCACCCGGTCCGGAGGGTCGATCTACTTACATGTTTCTGTCAAAGAGGCTGGCTGGACTGCCACCGCCACATGCGAGCCTTTTTTTGCACGACGCAATGCGCCAAAAAAAAAAGAGGCATGGCAGGAGAGGGCGGGCACGTTCCCCCTTCCTACACGGATACCTATTTACAACATACCGTTGTTCCTGATTTAAGTTTAGTTTAAGGTGATTGCTCGGGAGCGAGATGCGCGGGATTCGCACCCATACGGCGCCTACGCACATGCGATGTCGAGATACTTACTCATTATCAGACAAGGGCCCAACGTGGGCAGACAGGCAGCCAGGCACTAGCGCGTGTCCCGATCCCGACTTCGACGTGACTTGTTCGGTGCCTACCCATCAACGCCCATTTCACACACCCGGTCAAGTTTTCTTCTGCGAAAATGAACTTCCATTCATCGCGTCTTCGGAGGCTGTCGACGTCAGGTCCCAGCAGTGTCGATCCCGACTTTCCGTTCCGACGCCCTCGCGCCAACGGGTCGGGGCTGGGAGTCTGCTTTGAAGTTTGGGATGCGATGGTGGCAGGGCTCGTGCAGTACCTGTAATATTTTTCAACCCGAATTAAAAACAGGTCCCAAGTGCGTCGATCCCGGCAGGAATTGCGAGAACTCGGGGACCATACAACGGCCGTTCCTTCCATTGCGTCAGTCCCCAGTCAGACTTCAACTTTAGTTCAACTTCTGTTCAAGGTCCCAACAGCGCCGTCCGCTCCAGGCGCCTAGCACGCCAGTCGGTCGGAGCTGGATATGAACATGTGGGTGGCGTTGGAAAATGGACCGAATTACTTCCACTGTCATAATCAACTTGGTCACCATGGTCAAGGCCCCAACTGCGCCGATCCCGAGGAAGCGTCCGCGTCAAGCGCTTCCCACGCCAACAAGGTAGTGCCGGCCGCGCGGCTGGCGTCGATTTGAACTTGATTGCTTTTGTACCCAAAAAAAAAAAGCGATCAAGTTGCTTCCATTTCGTCCCGTTCGCGCAACAGCGTCGATCCCGAAGGAACCTCCGCCCGAAAATTAATTAATAACCTCGCACGCCAGCGGGTCGGGGCGGTGGGAGGCATCAAGAGAAGCACGATGGCTATTTCTTTGGCAGCGTAGAAAAATCCTAATAGTGAATACACCTAATAGTCATACGTATGAGTCAACGGCCTGTCTGCCTAAAATATCTCAGGCTGAGAATCTCGCGCGCGCCAACCGCCCGGTCTGGCAGAACGTGTGCCCACCGACAGAGTTCCGGGGCCCGGAGCTTATCCACACCGCATTCCCATTATGTTCTCATCCCAGGATATGTTGATCTTGTGAAAGAAAAGTGAAGCATGTTTGATCCGTCGCAGATGGTTGTTCATTCCGTCGGACGGTGGGTGGGTCGGGGAGGCGGGGTTGCACTCACGTTGTATTTGCAACTTTAAATTGAGATTTACTGTAGGATGGGAAGGGACGTCCCATCAATGGGTTGCCGGGATTCTCCGGTTCGAACTTCGTGCGTTAATGAGTCACTTAAGCTCCCTGAGGGAACGTGGGTATCCGCCACCAAGCACCAAACAACCCCAACCAAACTTGAAATAAGTACCGGCCATGGACGCTATAGCTAGACGTCCTTAGACAGTTTAAATAAATGGAAATAGCGAACCGCCGATCCGCCACCAATCAACCAAACCGAAAACCAAAC
>WIQG01000553.1:0-67770 GCA_014925785.1 Mycena galopus ATCC 62051 | reverse complement strand
AACTGGAGAATCCGCAAGTCCGCCAGGCTGTTTGGGATCTCATGCGCTTTTGGGTCGACCGCGGGTGTGACGGATTTCGCGTGTGTTCTCTCTGCATATCTGGGCAGTAATTTGACAAACTGTTCAGATGGATGTCATCAACCTTATTTCCAAGGCCGATGGTCTGCCTAATGCACCAGTGAAAATCCCTGAGACGAATATCAAGACGCTAGTTCACTCTTTGCTAATGGGTACGTCCCGCTGATGTCAAAATATGACAACCTGACGTCCGAGCAAGTCCCCGCGTGCATGAATTTCTCCACGAGATGTTCGAGAATGTTCTCTCTCGTCTGTATTTCGTGATTTCTAAGTGATGTCGTCCTCGTATCCTGAACTTTCCCAGAATATGACCTCATACCGTGGGTGAAACGCCTTTCACGCACTCCGCCGCGGAACTCGCGCGGTACGTCCTCCCAGCAAATGAGGAACTCAACATGGTCTTTCACTTTGAGCTCGTTGATCTGGACTCTCCACGCACCGCAACACGCCAGCCGTTCATCTATCGCCCTTGGAAACTTTCCGAGTTCAAAGAGATCGTCAACCGCTGGCAGAGGTTCAAGCGTGAAGAGGGATTCTGGAATGCGTTTGTATCTTTCACCAGAAAGCTATTCATAGACTTTCTCACGCATTTCCCTCAGCGTTTTCCATTGAAAACCATGACCAAGGGCGCTCGGTTACCCGCTGGGGAAATGATGCTGATGAATGGCGCTCCATCTCGGCCAAGATGCTGGCGGTTTTGGAGGTCACTCTCGGCGGAACACAGTACGTATTCCAAGGCCAAGAGATTGGCATCAGGAACTTTCCTCGTTCCTGGGGAATCAAGGAGTATAAGGACGTCGCGACCCAGAATTTCTATCACGGGTAATTTCGGACCTTTATATCTTCCTTGAACTAATGTTTAGCGATAGGATATTGGACAAGCGTCGGCGGGAATCAGGCGGTGACGAGGAATCTGTTGACATGAGCGATGTAATCGACGACTTGCAGAAGAAAGCTCGCGACCACGGGCGTATCCCGATGCAGGTAATTGAGCTCCGTGCAGCAGATTATCTATGACCAATGTTGTCAATGTTATCTCGTAGTGGAACTCGAGCGCACACGCCGGCTTCACCACGGGTGCGCCTTGGATGCGTGTTAACGACGACTACCCGACATGGAACGCCGCCGTGCAGCTAGAAGACCCACAGAGTGTTCACGCTTTCTGGAAACAGGCGCTGCAATTGCGCAAGGAACATAAAGTTCTCGTGCGCAATTTCCTCGATGTATATTATCCAACTCTAATTGACAAGAAACCAGATCTACGGCGACTTTCAAGACTTGGCACCCCAGCACGAAGAGGTTTTCGCGTATAGGCGCGCATACGAAGGACGTACCGCGCTCATTATACTGAATTTCACAGACTGCGATGTTGTATTCCATCCCCCATCCAGCAAGGGCGACGCCGAGTTCAGGCTGGTTTTTGGGAACTATAACACTGACAAGCACGTAGCACCTGAGGTTGACGCTGCGGAAACCTTGAACCCGTCTCGTGGAGACGCAGTGGCCCTCCATGCGTATGAAGGGAGAGTGTACCTCTCTAATATTGTGGTGTGATTGTCTTGTCAAGGAGAAACGGTTCAGGGTCTGTTACCGTCTGTAAACTGTAATATAGAATTGCCAAGTTCAGAGTCGCGGCTGGCTCCATGTCGTCACATGTGTCTCGTACGTTGAATTTTCAGTTCGCTCATTTAAATGGCGAGCTTCTGGTGTTGAAGAACGGCCTATAAGAGTAACGACTTTGCGGTCTGCTCGACGACGACGGACTGGTCGGCGCTGGGACCACTCTAAGGTTTCGGCGGTCGGCGAATGAGTTCGAACTTTCTGACCGTCGACCAGCAGTGGGCAACAAGTTGAATAGAAATATTCCGTATTCAGTCTCGAATTAGCAGAGGATTCTTCTACCCCTCGATATTCAATCGATCTTGAGTGGCAAACTGAATTATAACGGTAGCTAGTGTAGGTATGTAGTACTACAAAATGTAAGCGGGGTAGGTATATATCAGGGCAAATCGGGTATAGTACAGAAAGTTTTGATAAAGCAAAAAAAAAAAAAATGGACGAAGAGAGAGCGACTGAGGGCGTGTGAAAGACACCGCGGAGGTAAGTACAACAGCAATCGTGTCTACAGAGCGTTTTGCGTAACCAAATGAGCGATCGTAACATGGGTAGATCTATCCCGGTCGTCGTAATTTGTCATGAGCATGGTCAGATCACAAGTCTGGATCAAAAGTCAGCGTGCATGCGCGCTGGAAGCGGCTAGAGGACGTACCATTTAACAGCTGCGCGGACGACGCCGAATACCGCAGCGAGATGTTATCGGATGGGAGCTGCTCGGACGTCCCGAGATGAAGCGTCCCGCCAGCTAGGTCGCTGCGCTGCAAGAGATCGTCCCACCGATCCGCCTTCTCCTTCTCTGTCAGAGCCCGCGCCGCCGCCTCAGATTTATCGCGGAAGTTCAGCGGTTCTTGCCGGGGCAATGACGCTGAACGCTTCGCGAGCCGCTTTTGGCGCGCTGTCGAGGTAGTGCTAGTGACACTCCCCGCACTGGAGACCTGGCTTGCGATGTCGCTCGTGGCCAAGGACCGTCGGGCAGGTGTCGGCTCGAGCGAAGCCAGTACGCTGGTAACGCGCGGCTTGTCCCCTGTTGTGGGTCTGCGCCCGAAGGAGTTGAACGGAGCGACAGTGGAGAACTCGGGGATACTGGGCGTGTCGCTGAGGCGATGGGTACTCCGTGTAGAAGGTACGGGCAGGCGGCGCGGGGGATGAGGGAGGGAGGGGGGAAGCTCTTCAGCTGGCGTATTGACAATCGTCCAATCGTCAGGCGCGCGGAGGTTCTGGGCGCCGAAGAACGCCATGGGCTTGGTGGACACCTTCTTGTCATCGGGCGACCCCGACTGCAATTCGGAGACGTCGAGCTTGTACAGGTCTTTTGGAGGGACGATGTGCTTCCCGATGATGACGTTCGGGACCGAGGCAGGCATCGGGGGAGGAGTCGAGTCGTCACCGTATGAGGAGGTCGATGACCGCGCTGAGCTAGGTGTTTTGTGGAAGAATTTCGAGGAAGCGACATCGGAGGAAGAGACGGGAGAGGAAGAGCGGGTGTTGGTGCTGACTCTGGAGGGTTGGGACGCAGGGATGGGAGGAGGCATGGGTAGAGAACGCGGAGCGGGTCGGGGGATACCGGAGGAAGGAGAAGGATGTGGCCCACTGATAGACGTCCGCGACTGCATGAAACGGGAAAGTGCGCCAGGTTCATCCCGCGAATGGCCATCCGTGGACATGGCACCCCTCGCTTCTACGGCGAGATCCTTGGAGAACTGCGGCACAGGAGGTACAGGCGGGAGAGGTGGAACGGGCGGTAGCGAGCGTGGATCGCGGTCGTACTTCTCCTTCAGCCCGCCTGTACTAATCCGTTTCATGAGCTTCCAGATCTTGCTGCCACCACCCAGCGCAGGCTCCGAACGTCGCGAGCGTGGCTCGTTCGTAAATCCGCCGACATCATGCGACTGTGATAACGAGGAGGGCGTCTTGGTCCATGTCGCCGACTCTAGGTCACGAGCGGGACTGTGATCATCCCCAGTCGTACGACTCCCACTTCTCGTGCTCTTTTTGCGGCGCTCCCCCTGCGATGTTGCCCGCCCGCGCACATCATCTTCCGAGTCCTCCCGCTTGCGCACCCACCGTTCGCTAACCTTGCGCGTCAGCGTCCGCCCGACACCAGACGTTGGCTCCTTGGGCTTCGAGCTCCGCGGCGCCGCACCCTCAAACATCGGGAACGCCGACGCAGAGATAAGCGAGCTCCCGCCGTCGAAGGCGGCGTCGTCCGGTCCACCAACCGCAACGACACGCCCCGACGTCGATCCAAACACGGTGTAATACGGCGTCACTGGTGGCGAAGCAGTCTCCGCGGACGCTACGAGCAAGCCGTCGTGGCCGCTCTCGCTTGTCTGCTTGCGCTTGGAGGAGAAGGAAGTGGGGGATGGGAGGGGTGACGCTCCAGGGCTGATTGGACTCAGTCCCCGTTTGTATGCTTGAGCAACTGCGCCGGCAGGAGTGAGGCTCCCACTCCCGCTCCCACTACCTTCACCAGGACTGCCTCGCGGGCTGGAACGGTCCCCGCCGGCGAACGAGAACGACATGGGATCGAGGGATAGATTGAGGTTGAGCGTCGGCGGCCCGGCGCTCGCAACGGTCGGTGTTAGCGCCGTCGTTGCAGAGGAAGGTGTGGTCGGCATCGGACGCCCGGCGCTAGGTTTACGCCTCAGCACGTTCTTCGGTCGCTTCTCCTTCTTCTCCTTGTCCTCGCCGCCACTATGCGGTGTCACAAGAGCAAGAGCCACCTCCCGCTCCTTCCTCTCCCGTTCTCGCTCCGACGCCCTATCCTCGCTCCTCCGAGACGTGGCATGCCCGTCGTCGCTCCGAGTCCCACGAGTCTCCTCCTCCACCCGCTCAACGCGTTTTCCCGCCGCGTCGTATCGCTTCCTCCTCAGCTGCGTCCCCTCCGTACCCACCAACGACTCCGCCCTCGCGTGCGCCGCCGTCGATGACACTGAGGCCGGCTTCGCCAGCAGCCGTTTCACATCGAGCGCGAGCTCCGGCGTGCGGAACGAGCCCTCGCGCGTGAGATGTGCTCCCTCTGACGCAGAGCGGAACGACCCCTCGCGCGTGATGTGTGGCCCGGCACCACTCTCTGACGGACGGCGTTCCGGCGTGCGCTGCGCCCCCTGTCCTGGGACGACGGTCCGCTCGGGCGTGCGCTGGCGTGTCGACGAGGAGGACGTCGACGGGTACCGCGTGGGCGAGTGCGACCCTGCGCGCGATGAACCCGGAGCAGGCTGCGGCGCATATGCGTTCTGGCCGGGATAGTGGGTGGCCTGCACGAGATGGGACTGTACGTGCTGAGGCGGGGACCCCGGCGCACGCGTCGCAGCGGTGGCGAGAAGCGATTGTGCTTGCGCTGCGCGTGGATCGGATAATTCTCTAGGTCTCGTCTGCATTGCAAGCGGAATGTGTGAGTTTGATGGGCTTGTGGGTGTCGTCGTAGGATGGGGAGAGGACACGCTGGGCACCCGGGGAGCAGGTAGCGATGCGGAGCGGGACACGGTACCGGAGGCGCCGTCAGGGGCGGCGGGAGTATTCCGAGCGCTCTCATGCCCGGGGGCAGAGCCGCTCGACTGTCCATGCGCCGACCTCCCGGAACCGGAAGCTGACTGCGCGCGGCTGATGACTCCACCCGACGAAGGGAGCGAGGGTGCGTGCGGCTGCGTGGATGCTAGTGAGGAGGTCGATGAGGTCGCCGTCGCCGTGCTGGTCGGGAGGGCGGGCGCATCCTCCCGGGGAAACGGGACGCGTTCTCGGCTCCGCGAAGCTGCAAAAATACGCTCAGCATCCTCTTTCAAAAGCGACATTGCGGAGCGGCGAAAGGTCCGAGTCGACGACTCCGTCGAGGACGAGAATGAAATAACGAAATAGGCAAGGCGGTACAGACAAATGTGGCGGATAAGAGAATAACCGGGGTTTGGCTGAGCTAGGAGACCCGGCCCCCAAGACCGTAACAAGTGGACGGAGATAGATAGCCACCCCCCAATTGGAATGTGAAACCAGTGAGCTCGGAGCGCGACGCAACACGTGGCGGGCGCTAGGGCCAGCGACCGGGCCTGAGACTCCGACAGATATCCCATCAAAATTTACCTCCGCAGAGTCACGTTGGCAAGAAGGTAGACCAGCACCCAAGGAGCCGCGTCAACCCGACCGCGTTCCCGCTAATGAGAAGCGAGAGCGAGAAGGCAACCCGGCACGAGGAAAGACGCGGAAATAGGGAGGTCACGACAGCCGAGAAACACGAGCCGCGCTCCCAAAACATAAAAGAAAAACACCCGCCAAAGGCACGGGAAAGAATTGAAGCGCGCAAAGCGGCAACTGCGGAAAGAAAAACCGAGGTAAAAATTGAAAAAGACCGACAAACGCACCATTGCCATGCTTGCTCTCGACGCTCCGCGTTTTCGTCGGCGATCTCGAGCCCATCTCTTTATCCCTCTCCCTGTTTTTCTCTTTCTCCGCACTCCGCGTCCGGGACGGCGATTTTGGCGACCTCGGCGGCGGCGTGGGGCGCCCATTGGCGGCGTCGGCGGCTTGTCCATTGGGACTTGTGATCTCACTCCCGTTCCCGAGAGGCTGCACTGACGCATTGGCGCTTCCGTTCCCGTTGACGATCTGCGCGCTGACGCTTCCACTTGCGTTGACGAGCGAGGCGCTCGCGTTGGCGCTGGCAGTCGCCACCTGTGCCACGGACTGTGCATGCGTAGACCCTGGCCCGAACGTCAGCACGCGGATCCGGGGGAACGTATGGTACGAGAAGGGTGGGGACCCGGACGTGGGGACGGAGGAGAAATCAAATGTAGCGGAGCGCGGCGAAGGGGAAAATGTAGCTGAGCGCGGGGAGGTGGGGAAGGAAGCGGAATCGAATGAGGGGGAGCGGGGGATGCGCGGGGGTGGGACAGGGAGGGGGCGCGAGGAGGAGATCATGGGTGGAGATGAGGTGGAATTAAGAATTATGGGTTTTTGCCGGGGTTTGAAGAATGTAAGTACAAGGCAAGCGTAGACGCGGAAGCGAAGGAGTAGGTATTACTAGGTAATAGCAGCAGGTATGACGCAGCAAAGAAAGGGGTAGCGACGGTTGGAGCGGGCGGCAAGGTGGGGTAAGGAGCGAGGGGTAGTCGAGTGAGCGAGGAGGTGGCGGGAAAATGGGAAGGAGTCAAAATTAAGAAGCAATGCAATGCAAAGCAAAGCAATGAAAAAAAGAAGGCAATGTCACGATGACACTCGATCGTCTCGCACATCGCGGCGCAAAAAAACACGCGGGCATGCCCACCGAGCCACGAACTGCGTTGGTCGCGACGATACGTGTGCGTATGTAGGTGCCAACGTATATGTAACGCGTCGTCACCCACAACAAACACGATGGTGAAGACGGGATCGACGTTTGGTCGACAGACACCGTGGCATGGCGGTGCCGATCATGATCGCTCGTCGAGCCACCGGACGCAAATTGAATGAAAAGAAATAAATATGGTACTCGGGGTGGGTACTCGGGGTGGATGGGATGGGAGGGAGTGGTTTATATATATAATAGATGGATGGATGGATGGATGGATGGATGGGATGGGATGGGAATGGAGACACTGCCGCAGGTCCATAGTGGGAAGGGATGAAGGGAGAGATGATATCACTGCCGCGGGAAGATGGAGGAAGGATGATATGATCGCAAAAAGTATGGACGTGAAAGCAGGTGGAAGAAGCAAAAGGGGAGAGAAGCGCAGGGCGCATAAAAGAGGAGGATAGGACGAACGGAAACACGTACCTTCATCTTCCGGTCTAATCCTCTCCCCTTCGTCCCGTTCGCCACGTCCGCGACTGCGACTCCGCGCGCGCGGCATCGCTGATGCAGAAGTTGTGGATGTCGGCACTGGCGCTGCTGGTACTGCCGCTGATATTGACAGCGCTGGCCCAGGCGCTGATATTGCCGTCGCCGGCCGAGCCGCAGGTGTTGACGCCGCAGGGCCAGACGCAGTAGCTGCACAACGAGTGCAAATCAGCGAATGCCGCGGCGTGGGTAGAAGTGATAACTTACCCTCTTTCTCGTCCTTATCCCTCTCCCTCTCCGTCTCTTTTTTTCCTTCCTTCTCTACCACCACCCTCTCCTTCTCCTTCTCCGCCGCCTTCTCCCTCGCCGTCTTCTTCTCATTTTCCTTCTCCTTCTCCTTCTCCACCCTCTCCCTCTCCCTCCTCACACTCTCCCTACCCTCAAGCTCAGGAACAGGCGGCACCACAAACGCAGGCGACGTCGGCGTGGGTAGCCACCCGCTCTGCTGCTGCTGCTGCATCGCCCCATGCCCATCACTGCTCCCTCCCCCTCCCCCGCCCCAAAACCCATGCCCCTCACTACTCGGCGTCGTCGGCGTCCCCGCCGCACTCCGCATCGTCGCCTCCCTCCCCCTCCTTATCGCCTCCCGCGCACTCGCAAACGCCTGGGTATGCGCCAGCGGGCTCCCCCCTCCCCCACTCTTTTCGTTCCCATTCCCACTCGCATTCGAATGTAGGTAGAATATAGGCGATCCCGGCCCGCTCCCGCCCCCATTCGCCGCGCGCCTTAAAGACTGGGACGACGACGTGTCGACGCGCCCGACGGAGGGCGCGCGCATCCCGAGCGCGGAGCCCGCGCGGGATGCGGGCTGCGAGCGCGATTGGTGGTCCAGAGCGGAGGACGCGCGCGTGGAGGGCGACGACGTCGGCGTGGAGAGTGTGGGCGTGGAGAGCGTCGTAGGCGTAGATGCGGACGTAGTGGTAGTGTGAGCACCGGCACCCGGCCTCGCAGTCCTCGGTGACGTCGTGTGTGGTGACCGGGACGCTTGCTGCTGCTGCTGGGCCGACGAGGTGCGAATGATGGGGCGCTGAGGTGTAGGCAGTGTCGATGCAGATGTGGGTGTAGATGATGTGGACGCGGACGCGGTGGACGGCGTCGAAGCCAACGAGAACGAACTAGGAGCCGAAGCGGAAGACGCCGTCGTTTTGGGGGAAGGCCCAGGTAACGAAGGTGTTTTGAGCGTCTTCGGCGTCGAGGGCGTGGATGTGGACGTGGACGCGGACGTTGCGGAAGCGAAAGACGAAGGAACGGGTTTCCGCCGGGAGGCGGCGGAGGTAGAGGCTGCGGTCGAGGTCGAGGTGCCAGGTGTGGTGGGGAGCGATCTGCGGAGATAATAATAAATAATTAATGATCAGCGACGAGTCGACGAAGACAGGATAAATGGAGACAGAAGAGCCGGCGGTACGCGTAGCAAAGCAAAGCCCCCCACCCATCGTAAATCGCGAATCACAAATCCCAACGACCGAAAGGCAGAAAGAAGAAAACGCAAACGACACTTACCTCGCCGCTGCGCGGCCTACACTGCCTGCACTCGCACTAACAGTAGCATTCTTCTCCTTTGTCGGACTCGCAATTGCACCAACGCCCCGCGTTGCGCTCGAGGAAGTCGTAGATGTTGATGTTGATGCCGACCCGGATGTAGTAGCGGGGAGCGCTCTGCGGGTATGAATGAGTCAGCATTACCGTCAAGAATCGGATATGCGCATATCGAAAAAAGGAAGGACGGAAGCGTTGGAGTAAGCATCATTGCGGGGGCGAGGAGGAAGGAGAGGAGAATAGTGTGTTGACGAAGGAGGGATATCGCGGGACAACGTAAGGCAATACTGCGGCCGAAAACTGAATAGAATATACGACGGACGAGCCACGGCTTGTCCCGCCCAAAGAAGGATATATGGGTCAGAGGCACCCCACAGGCGCCCGAGAGGATATATACGCCCCAAGAAGGATATATGGGACCCAGACGGTTATATATGCGCCCTCCTTCCGTACGATCCTTAGCCCACACAACACCGACCAGAGCAAGGGCCTAGTCCGGTGTGCGCGAAAGCAAGATACGTGGGCGGGTGAGACATGCGATGCCATACCCCACCCTGCCTACCCCAGCCAAGGCGCCCAAGGGATCGAGTCCCCAAGCGAGGCGTCTCCGCGCATGTAGCCGCAACCCAAAGAAGGGAAACACTGCCCATAAATCCTCCTTCTCCTCCCTCGCGAAGACCAAAAACCAAACAAAAACCGACGGAAGAATGAAGGAAACCGCACGCACCTCCCCCCTGCTCTCCCAACACTCCCAGCCCCATTCAGGCTGTTCTTCTCCTTGGTCGGGTTCGGGCTCGTCGCACTAGTAACAGTACCGCTCTTCTCCGTCTCCCTTCGCTCCTTCGTGGGACTGCGACTCGGATTCGGATTCGGATTCGGATTCGTCGTACTCGACGTTGACGTCGAGACTGCAGATAAAGATAGGGAAGACGAAGATGCCGCCGTGCGCAAGGATCTGCGGAGAAGCGTCAGAAGCCAGAACATCGATGCGCATGACGAAAGAAAAGACGAGGGAGGGGTCGGGATGGAAAAAGCCCTTGGCCAGGAAGACGAAACTGCAGATACAGCTCCGTCGTTCTAAGGACGAAAGACCAAGAGGTATTCTCCAGCATCCACTCGATATTGCGCAGAACCGACTCCGCCTGCGCCTATATAAAGAAAGGGTGCGTGCGTACCTCCCCACTGTCCTGCCCACACTCCCGCTCTTCTCTCTCGTCGGGCTAGTCGCACTCTTTTCCCTCGTCGGGCTAGTCGCCCCCGCCCCCGCCGACGAAGAAGCAGACGCCGCCACTGTCCTGCTCAAACGAAAACGAGCCAGCATCAGCTCAGCGAACAGCCTCAAAACGTAAAAAGACGAGAAAAAAAAGGGCGCGTATTACGCCCGCCCACCCGCCGACGAGAACGTGGCCGGCAATATTAATGCAAAGTACGAAACGGGTCTGTACAAATCCGCGCAAGGACCGAATCTCCCGCTACAAGCACACGATGCCCGATGCCCGGTACGCGATGCACGATACAACGCAAGACCGCACCGGATGTAGGGCCGATCAAGGAGGGTGTACACTCGACCCTCCAGCGGAAACCGGCGGAAAAACACGAAACCGAAACCGAAAACGCCAAACAAACACGAAAACGAGACGCACCTTCCCGATACCCTCCCTACACTCCCATTCACACTCTTGGTCGCAATCCCATTTACACCCGCACCCGCACCCGCACCTGCACCCGTCGCGCTCGATGAGGACCCAGACCCGGACGCGGGTGCGGTGCTGCTGCTGCTGCTGCGATCCAGCCAACCGTCAGCGTCCGCAGAACAAACAAAGGAGACGGAAAACAAAAATGGAGTACGAAAAAGAGACCGAAACCGAAAAATGCCACAGGAAGGATGACAGAAGCGCAAAAAACGGGAACGGGAAAAATAAATTAAAATAGAACTCACCTCCGGCCCGCGCCCGTGCCCGTGCTTGTACTCTCCTTCATCGCACCCCCGCCCCCAGTGATACTCTCCGTCCGCTCCCGACTGGCGATAGTAGGCGACGCGTACCCCGACGCCGTGCTGACTTTCCGCGGCCGCGGCGCGGGCGTCAGCCCGCCCGGTTGCGCGGACGCGGTGGGTGTCCTGGGCGACGGAGACGCCCCACTCGTTGGTGTCTTCGGAGACGCCACACTGGGGGACTTGAGCGACGACGTCGACGGCATCCGGGTCGGCGTTTTCGGCGACGCCACCGACGACGACGCCACCGGTATTCGGGCCGAGCTGCTCGTCGTGCGCGTTCTCGACGCGGAAGCAGACGCAGTACTGCTGGCCGTGGATGCGTAGGGTGAGGTGTACGATGTGGTAGAAGCAGGCGTCGATGGAGCGGAGGGGGCGAGCGAGGAGGTTGTGCTGGATTGGCGCGAACGGGGGGAGGAGGAGAGTGATAGTTTGGATGTAGAAGATGTAGACGGTGAGGTGGATAGCTTGGATGAGGAGACGGAGCGAGTCGTGAAAGCCATAGACGCCAACGTATCCTTCGCCTTTGTAGACGCAGAGGAAGTAGACGTCGTTCTTGTTCGTGGCGACATAGGTGAAGTCATAGATGTCGTAGACGTAGTAGATTCAGCAGTCGTCGCCGTCGTCGGCCTAGACATCGAGGGTTGAGACATATTTTGTGCAGTAGACAGCGCCATAGTGGGCGCCGCCTTCGCCGCACTTATCGTGCGCACCCTCGGCGGAGTAAGCCCTGTCCGTGTCGTCCCATTCATCGCCGCAGAAGCAGCAAGACTCGAAGTCCTCGCAGGCGCAGGCGGCCTTAGACTGGAGCGCGGAGGCGGCTCGGGGGCAGCAGGCATCGTGCTACTCCCTTGCTTGCTCGCAGCAGACCACCAAGTGGGCAAGGACCTCTACCGGAGTAAACTCTGCTTCTGATGGACCTGTTAGATTCTTACCCTCTGCTATCACTCCAACAAAAAAGCCCGACCTACGGAATAAAATAATGTCCTCGGGGTAACGCGCTGCCTTGCCTCTAACAAGGAACTGCTACAAGTGACTGTTGATAACAAGGCCAAGACCTGTTAGATTATTTCTGCTCAGTTATCAATAGAACAAGCGCGCTCCCGCACGCACCGACTCCGTGCAGTTGTTGCCACGTGCGTTCTCGAATAACCTTTTTGCGTTTCTGTTTTCTTGGTGCTTCCTAGTTTTTCGTAGTTTTTCTTGAAATATTTCTTTCTTTCACTAAGCCCCTAGTCGAATCCTTGTCGCGGGTGCAAACGAGTGTGGTGTAGGGAGCGTGGTGAGCGTCGCTGGTGCAAGGGCAAAATTACGGAAATGCCGTAGACAGAAGCAAAACTTAGTTGATCCCATCATTTTCCGAACACCGCTTACAGCCACCGATCTCTCGCGTCTCCCGTTGATTCATTTTGGTCATGATATTTTCGCACGCCTTGATCCCACACTTGACTTGAGTCGCCGACTTGAAAGATACATCTCCATGGCGGCGCCCCGACGAGTCCGAACTGGACAGCATTGTATGCGCCCTCCGCATTCAAAGTGTCTTTAAATTCTCAGCTTTTACTTCCATTCCATTCGAACATTCTAGCTGTAAATCGGTCGTTAGGTTCGCGTCACCAATTCATCGGTCCCAAGTTTACTTTCGCGTCTATTATTATTGACGATCTTCTCCGCGAATGATTTTCAGGAAGCCTTCTGCGGGGCCGTGCAAATTCCACACTCTCCCTCCGCCTTTCGTATGTGTGACCTGATATGTTTTCATATTTGATCCTCCCTCTAGTCTCCGTCCTCACCACTCTCATCAGTACCATCTCCGATTATGTATCGTTCCCGGCGTCCGCGTCCTCCGCCCCCTGCGCTTACCCCCCTATGTCTTAGCCTACTTTGAAACACCTCCTCTTGCCCGTCATGACTCATATGCATCTTCTTCCCGACCGCGACCGACATCTTACGACAAACCCTAGCCCACATAGAGTAAACCATAATGACATCGACGGATGCAGTCAATCTTGTTTTGACTTTTTGACTCCGACTTTGTCATCGAAACCCCGTCAAACACTCCCGTTCTAATGTCTAATAAGCTAGTACATAGCGTGTGAATACATAAGATGCCGCAAACTGACATACATACTTACAGCAATTGACATACATACGCCGGCGCCCCAAGTTGGCATGATTTTTGCTTGTATACAATTGATCCCGTCCAGGACCAGTACCAAGTACCTCTCAAATTTCGACTGATGGCATGATGCAGACCCGAGTCTGGGCCCAATTATTATCCATTGTCCAACCGTTCCTCACCACCCCTGGCTATCTCAGTCTGTGCCTGTACCTACTTATTCCTCAGCTGCCCTTTCGAATCATGATTAATTATCGTGTATGATTCATTTAATCCCCGAGCCTATGGTTCGTTCCCACATCGCCCCAGCGTGCGACTCTTGAGTGGTGTTGAGTCTTCCATCCTTCCATACTACATCGATCCTTCCATTCAGACAGTTCAACAACTCCTCATCTCGTCTTCACACGGCGCCATATACATGTAGTACTACGTATACTCCGCCGGAGCCCGACCCCACGTCGACGAAACTCCAAGTTGGCCGGTATCTCTGTCTCACCACCCACTTCTTGAAGCCGGCCGAACTCAGTTGGGTCGGGTTGGGTTTGGTCCACTGCGACTTCTAATCCTACGCATTTCCTCTGGATTTGAATTCTAATTTCTGACTCCGCCCGAGCTCGAGCCCGACACTCGACGACCGACGTCGATGAAACACGTACGGATTTGCATTTGTTTTTGTGATTGCCTTGAATTGGGTCCAAGACTCCAAGTCCGGGTGTGGATTTTGCGCGTGCAGCGGAACAAGTATTCCGAGACTCCCTCCAACTCGAGGTCGAGTTCAAGGCAAGGCAAGAAACGGCCCAGAGGCGCGTGGTGCGCACCTGTACAAAATGTGTTGAAATTTCGAACATCCATACTGTAGGGAAGCTCGTTCGACTCGAGCCTGGGCCATCAAAAATTTGCTTAAATGCCACTTTTTTCGTCGCTCCCCACATGCACTGTTCGTTCTTGCACCACTTATTCAACCATCGGAACTCGTAAACCGATCCTTCCAAATCGAGTCCAGGTTGAGTTTGCGGTAAGAAAAAGAAAGGGTCCAGAGGCGCATGGTGTGCACCTGCTTTGACTAGGACAGCTGGGATGATTACGCAGGGAAGCTCGTTCGACTCGAGTCTGGACTATGGTTTGGTATCACATTTCTTTTATCATCAATTTTATTGCGTCCGAGAAATAAAGGAAGCTGGAATCCTGGGCCCAGGACCCAGCACTCGGAAACCAAGGGGTGTTTGATTCAGATCAAGGGTGTGTGTTCAACGTTCAACCTTTGCATCATGATATCAATATTCACCTGCCTCACCTTACTATCATGAAGGGTTCAAATGCGACTTCAACTCCGAGTATGAAATAGCCCAGGGGTGCGCAGCTGTACAGAATACACAGGATTGCCATCTGAATATCACAAGGAAGCTCGTTCGACTGGAGCCAGGGCCATGATCAATTTCCTTCATTTTGTGCAGCAAAACAAGTATTCCGAGACTCCCTCCAACTCGAGGTCGAGTTCAAGGCAAGGCAAGAAAGGGCCCAGAGGCGCGTGGTGCGCACCTGTACAAAATGTATCAAAATATGGGAGTCGATACTGTAGGGAAGCTCGTTCGACTCGAGCGTGGGCCATCAAAAATTCCTCTTCTGGCATTTTTTTTATTACGCGCGACTACTAAGTAGCACAATGTATTTGTTTTATCAAAAAAAAAATGAACGGACGCCTGAATCCTGGGCCCAGGACTCAGCCTTCGGAAACCAAACATGAAGGGTTCAAGCGTCGCGCCTTCGAAGTTCGATTCCAGACATGAAAGGGCCCAGAGGCGCGGGGTACGCACTTGCAAGACGTATTGAGGTGTCGAAGTTTGAATTATAAGAGGTCGAGCTCGAGTTCAAGGCAAGAAAGGGCCCAGAGGCGCGTGGTGCGCACCTACCTTGACTAGATCCTCTATTATCAAAGACTGCCTACTCGGCCACCTTGGCACTTTTGGCCTCAAGCGCGCACAGAATGTCGAGTTGGTCTGGACATTGTGGCTCTCAGATGAAGATATGGACCCTAGGAATGAGTGACAATATTTTGCATGAATTTACATGACAACCTCATCCCTCTTTGAATTTATTTTTGGCGGCATCCCCGAAAAGGCAATAAACGGCCTAGTCGGCCATCCGGCCAAATCGTGAGCTTACGTTGCTTTTATCCACCCCGCTGCATCCCAAATTGTTCAAGAGAGATGAATGAATGATTCTAGACATGTAAACCGCACATGTGAGATGTATGGATAATGATACGAGCTCCCGTCCAAGCCAAGTGGGGCCACTGAAAGGGCGGTGAGAACAGGATGGCGGGCCCTGTGAGATATAGACCGTATCCAAGGCACAAATTATGGTCTGGATGATTTTATAAGAAGTATTTGAATATACCGAGTTGCACACAACATTCCCCACCCAACCGCAACCACTCTAAAAAAGTTCAACTTGATGCGCAACGAAAATCCGATGGCTTTGGGCAGTAGCTGACCGCGACCGGGAACCTGTGCAGTCAAGACCCTATAAACCTGGGACAACCCATATTCAGGTATCCTCAATTCACAAACCAAATTCTGGGTTGATAGCACGTACGGCTGGTTCGCTAGAGAGGTGGCCGGAGTGCAACATTAGAGTCTGCTCGAGGTCTTTGTGGAGTGCTTTGAGAGCGGAAGAGATCCCTGCTTGTGAAAAAGTAATAGCGATATCACTCTCCTGGATATAGGGAAGAATTTGAGCCTATAAACTTGCGAATCGGTGGGGAATTGGTGGAGAAACAAAGAAGAAATGAGCGCGAAGGCTGTCCGGAAATAAGAAATGATGTTCGCACGCCGGCATCTTGGTCCAAAACTTCCCACAATTTTTGATCGCCGTGTCAGTTTGGGTTCAAACTTGACATGCGGCGTCCTCATAGGTCACATTCCACCCCCCGAACGTCAATGCTCGAGATTTTAGACCACACAGCCTTATATTATGCAAATGGCCGACTAGCTAGTTCGGCCGACTAGGCAGTCGCTGATAATATGCACCTTAAAATGATGCTGGGAAGCTCGTTCGACTCGAGCCTGGGCCATGAAAATTTGCCGGAAGACTTTTTTCGTCGCTCCCCACATGCACTGTTCGTTCGTAAAAAATGAAATATTCTCGCCGTCTATAGGTCATGCCATCATACTTCGAACTTGCGCCACTGTTTCAATCATCGGACTCGTAAACCAATTCTTCCAAGTCGACTCCCACCAGGTTGAGTTTCCGGTAAGAAAAAAGAAAGGGTCCAGAGGCGCATGGTGTGCACCTGCTTTGACTAAGACAGCTGGGATGATCACGCAGGGAAGCTCGTTCGACTCGAGTCTGGACTATAGGCCAAGCGTGAAGCATTTCTTTTATTATCAATTTTATTTCGTCCAAGAATGAAAGGAAGCTGGAAACTGGAATCCTGGGCCCCGGACCCAGCACTCGGAAACCAAGCATGAAGGCCCGGGTTCAAGCGTGACTTCGAAGTTCGATTCCAGACATGAAAGGGCCCAGAGGCGCGGAGTGCGCACTTGCAAGACGTATTGAGGTCTCGAAGTTCGAATCATAAGAGGTTGAGTTCAAGGCAAGAAAGGGCCCAGAGGCGCGTGGCGTGCACCTGCCTTGACTAGATCCTCATACTCCGGAAATGATGCAGGGAAGCTCGTTCGACTTGAGCCTGGGCTATAAAAATTTGCTTGAAGACTTTTTTTGTCGCTCCCCACTGTTTGTTTGTAAAAAATGAAATATTTGCACTGTCTATAGGTCATTCATACTTCGAACTTGCGCCACTGTTTCAATCATCGGACTCATAAACCAATTCTTCCAAGTCGAGTCCAGGTTGAGTTTGCGGTAAGAAAGAGTCCAGAGGTGCATGGTGTGCACCTGCTTTGGCTAAGACGTCGGCACCAATGATCATGCAGGGAAGCTCGTTCGACTCGAGTCTGGACTATAGGCCACGATCTCGTACCTTTCTTTTATCATCAATTTTATTTCGTCCAAAGATGAAAGGAAGCGGGAATCCTGGGCCCAGGACCCAGCACTCGGAAATCAAGGGGCATTTGATTTAGATCAAGGGTGTGTGTTCAACCTTTGCATCATGATATCAATATTCACCTGCCTCACCTCACAATAATCATGAAGGGTTCAAATGCAGCTTCGATTCCGAGCATGAAAAAGCCCAGGGGCGCGGGGTGCACAGCTGTACAGAATACACTGGATTGTTATCTGAATATCACGAGAAAGCTCGTTCGACTCGAGCCTGGGCCATGATCAATTTCCCTTCATTTTGTGCAGCGAAACAAGTATTCCGAGACTCCCTCCAACTCGAGGTCGAGTTCAAGGCAAGGCAAGAAAGGGCCCAGAGGTGCGTGGTGTGCACCAGTACAAAATATGCTAAAATTTGGGAGTCGATATTGTAGGGAAGCTCATTCGACTCGGGTCTGGGCCATCGGTCAAGTCTGGGATTTCTTTTATTACGCGCGACTTCAATTTTTTTGGTTTGATGAAAGGGGGACTAGGACTGCAAAATTAACGGGAGAATGTCCGCGGAGGCATTCCAAGCGCCTGGGCGAAACCCAATCCACTAATCTTGCTTCATCATTTAAGCTTGCCCAGCCCAGAGGCGCGTGATGCACACCTGCTTCCATGAGCGAGCCATCTATTATGATCTAACATAAATGAAGCATGCACAGTTTCATGTCCTTGATTTGACTCCGTGTCTGCCCGAGCCCAAACCCAATGACCACGCCGATGAAACATGGCAACTTTCAATTGAATTTGCATTATTCGCGCTTGCCTTGAATTGGGTCCAAGTCCGGGTGCAGATTTTGTGCAGCGGAATATTCCGAGACTCCTTCCGACTCGAGGTCGAGTTCAAGGCAAGGAAAGGCCTAGAGGCGCGTGGTGCGCACCTGCTTTGAGTATGTTATGTGCAAAGTATAAGTGATGCAGGGAAGCTCGTTCGACTCGAGCCTGGGCCATAAAATATTTTGGAACACTTTTTTCGCAGCTCCCCACTGTTCGTTCGTAAAAAATGAAATATTCTCGCTGCCTATAAGTTGATCATTCATACTTCAAATTTGCGCCACTTTTTCAATCATCGGGACTCGTAAACCGATTCTTCCAAGTCAAGTTGAGTCCAAGTTGAGTTTGCAGTAAGAAAGAGTCCAGAGGTGCATGGTGTGCACCTGCTTTGACTAAGGCAACGGCGATGATCATGCAAGGAAGCTCGTTCGACTCGAGTCTGGACTATAGGCCAGGTAACCGGGCATGTCTTTTATTATCAATATCAATTTTATTTCGTCCAAGAATGAAAGGAAGCTGAAATCCTGGGCCCAGGACCCGGCACTCGGAAACCAAGAGGTGTTTGATTCAGATCAAGGGTGTTCAACCTTTGCATTATGATATCAATATTCACTTGCCTCACCTTACTATCATGAAGGGCTCAAACACGATTTTGATTCCAAGCATGAAGAGGCCCAGGGGCGCGGGGTGCGCAGCTGTACAGAATGCATTCGATTGCCATCTCAATATCACAAGAAACCTTGTTCGACTCGAGCCTGGGCCATGATCGACTTCCATTCTTTTTAGCCCTTCTATCGGCGCATCGTCCACATTGTAAAACCTTAAACTCTAGGTTCATCGGGTTCAATTCTGAGCCAGCGAGGATTGCACAATCTGCGCTGAGCAGATCAAAGTTGAATATTGGACGGAAGCTCAACTAGATTGGCGTGACACAAGTTCAATTCCAAGCATAAGAAGACCCAGAGGCGCGGGGTGCGCACCTGCGGTTCATGAGTAACAGGGAAAGGCTGTGTAATGCAGGCGAGCTCGTTCAATTCAGGCGTGGGCCATCCATCTCCAGGAGTGTTTCTGAAATCTTTTTATTGATGAGATTCCACCGCCGTTCTATCTTACTCTCCCTCGAGATTGTTTTGGTTCTGTAAAGAATACATTCGATTGCCATCTCAATATCAGAAGAAAGCTCGTTCGACTCGAGCGTGGGCCATGATCAACTTCCACTCCTTTTAGCCCTTCTATCTGCCCATCGTCCATATCCGCCCATCGTCCACAGTGTAAAACCTCAAACTCTAGGTTCATCGGGTTCAATTCTGAGCCAGAGAGGACTGCACAATCTACGCTAAGCAGATCTAAGGTCTATATTGCACGGAAGCTCAACTAGATGGCGTGACCCAAGTTCAATTCCAAGCATAAGAAGGCCCCAGAGGCGCGGGGTGCGCACCTGCAGTTCATCGAAATTCGGCAAGGCTGTGTAATGCAGGCAAGCTCGTTCAATTCGGGCCTGGGCCATCCATGTAATGTTTCTGCAATCTTTTTATTGATAAGATTCCACCGCATTTCTATCTTACTCTCCCTCGAGATTGTTTTGGTTCTTGGGCAGGGGCAGCAGAGTTCCCACCTTGTTGGTGAGTATGTGAGAGACAATTTATTGCTGCTCGAATGAGTTGCAACCACAAGGAGTCAATGTCTTCCGGATCCTCTGCAGTAATGCCAAGTTGAATATTAATTTTGGATTGCATGTCATTGGCTTCAAATTTAGCTAGTTGTCTTCATTCTGAGCCTGTATCAATAAATAATTTAGTCATTCCTACACCCTTATTCCGGACAAAACGGGGTTCATCTTGCATTTACTTACCAATTTAACGGGAGTTCATGTTGAATGTATCCAGCTATCACAAAAGTAGCTACCATATCAGCTGCTGCCTCTCTGCAATGCAGTAGACTTAGGTGCCTCTCAATTATTGACGCGCCACACATGCCGGCTAGATCGGTCCGGCACAGGAGTGGGAAACTCCTTGCTGATAAGGCAATTTCCCACGGGAGGGGGTCCACCGACCTCGAGAAAAAAATGTTTGTAGGTGATGACCACCCTATTGAAATAAGCCCCAGATGTGAATGTCACCAGAAGAGGTAGGAGCAAGCGAAGGGAAATCTCGTTGCAATCCGGTAGGGTACATGGACAAAAGTACACTACCTTTATACTACTCTCCACTATCTAGGCTGTGCAAGACCATGTGTCACCTAGGCAATGATATGCAGTACCACATGGCTGGTCACTGTTAATCAGTAACCTTGACGAGAAGTGAGTTGTGAGCTCGCAACAGCTCGCACAGCATCTCACAGCCACAACAAATCCAACACACCCGGCACCGCATGCCGGTTGAGCCACCTGGTGGCGCCAGGTGGCTCCACAGCATACGCTCTATTCACCTGCCGCAGGGTCACAAAGGGTTCAAGCTTTGATTCCAGGAATGACGAGCATCCAACCTTTGCATTTGCCTGTGTCACCTTATCATGAAAAGTTCAAGGGCGACGTCGATTCTAGGTAAGGAAAGGTCCAGGGCGCGTGGTGGACACCTGCTTTGACTAAGACACCAGAGATGAACATGCAGGGAAGCTCGTTCGACTCGGCTCTGGGCCGTGTGTGCTTCTTGGTTGATTTTTTTTTGCCAATTTGAAATTGTTGGATTTCAAACTAAACAGATAAATTGAGATTATTATAGGTCTACCGTCAAATTCCTTTCTTCACAGAGGGGTTCAGATGTGCGGAGTAGGTATATCTGCCTTCTGTGTAGCCGGCCCGAATGCCTAATGCAGGAGTGTTTGTTTGACTGAAGCCTGGGCCATGGTCTGAACTGCACCCCGTTTTTGATCATCAACACACAACACTCAATTCCGAGGACAAAAAGGCCCAGAGACGCAGGGTGCGCACTCACGAGACGTATCGAGGTATCGGAATTCAAATTATAAATTCCATACTGCAGGGAAGCTCGTTCAACTCGAGCCTGGGCTGGAGAGCCGTGCCAGCGGTTGCACATCATTTTTAATTTACTATTTCTGACTGGCTAGTGGGCCACCTAAGGACTTTGGACCCTCAGCAGCCGGAAGCTGTCCATTAGATGCAAGATTATAGGTCCCAAAATAAAGGCAGGCATCCTGCGAATGATTTGCTCACTGGGAACGGGACAGAGGGCGTCAACATCCAGAATTTTGATACAGCCCACTTCATAAATAGTATCCGGATGTGCCTGAGTATCGAGAATGTCCTTGGCATGCCTATAGTGCCTCGGAAAAAACTCGTCTTTAGGTGCCACTGAAATGTGGTGCTTTAGGGCAGTAATTGACCGTTAGCGAGAAGTGGGACGGGCAGCATGCCATCGACCACACACCTCGGGCCATTTCTTGTGTAAATTCAACTCAGTATTGCAGAGGAAGAAACCAACATTGACTCTGAGTTGGACCTGTCAGATCTCTCAAGCCTCTCAAGCAGAAATAAATGTGTCCCTCACATACCTTCGAGGTGAGAACCCTGCTGCCACTGCCTAAGAAATCAAACAATCTCGAGCAAGAGTAAGATAAAAATGCGGTGAGGTGTTCAACCTTTGCAAGATCCACCTGCTGCATCCTCTCATGAAGGGTTCAATCACGACTTCCATTCCATGCATGAAAGGGCGCAGAGACGCGGGGCGCTGGACAATCCGCACTAAGCAGATCGAAGTTGAATATTGCGGGGCAACTCAACAGGAGTGCACAAGGTTCAATTCCAAGCAATAAAAGCGCCGGGGCGTGTAATGAGCACTCGCGAATCGCACACCATGTGCCAATGAGACAGTAAGTTGAGTACTCCAAGAAAGCTCGAATGAAAACCGTTATATTACCCGTGAGTTGAATTTACTTCGCTCATCGCACGCTGACCCAAACACGAGCGCAGACTCAAATATCCTAGCACTTCACCATCGTCATTCCAATCATCTTGACGAAAGGTCTAATGACCTTTCAGCCTGTCCGTCGTTGAAAATGGAACGCTGCAGGCGGAGAAAATTCTAGACAGCCGTTTGCATTCATACATCGGGGGTGGGTGAATCTATGTTACAGCTGTCAATATCGGAAAGGTACACCCTCCCTTCATACGCTTGGAGGGTCACGGTATCCTCACGTGATGGGCTTAAAGTTTGCCCATCCTCTGCGCTAGCTCCTGGTGCATGCCGTCGAGCATACACTCACTCGCACCCTGCCACGGTTATGCCACGCCTGCATTCATAACTCATCTGCCCCGAGCCGCAGGAGGACATCATTCACTGCCAGCGAACACGTATCCTCCTCCCTACTTGTGACTCCTCCTCCCAACGCCACCGCCGCTGCATCCATCTCCAATGAGAACGGGGATCCACACCAAGGCACACTCTGTCTTGTGTCTCGCCACTCACGCACCAAGCCTCGTCGCGCGACAACGAAAGAAAGAGAGCGTCCCCAATCCGCAGACATGCAACATAGCAAAAAAGCGGAAGAGCAGAGGATGTGGGTCACATGCGCACTGAGGCGCACATCCACCTTCCACCTGCACGCCTGCTGCAGCCACACCTCCTGCCGCTCTCCCGCAATCTTCCTGTGTCGCGTCACAGCACCTCCCCGACAAGGCTCCGTGCGTGAGGACCTCGTCAACCGCTCCCGCGACCCCCAATCATCCCCTAAAGAAAACCCCAAACAATCGTGCTTCGAGAAGCGGGGAAAATGCAGGTGAAATTCGACACTGAAGAAACAAAGGTGAGGCCTTTCGACTTCCCAGCGGCATTATTCGACGTGGGCGCGCACGGAGACGCAGCGGAAGGCTAGCAGCTGCGGGTTGTGAGGGCGAACACGTGTGCATGTCCTTGCAAGTGCAGCGATATCAGAGTGAGTGGCTGCCAGTGTGAGATCGAGCCCGGATGCCTTGGGGCAGAGCAGAGAGAGTGGGAGTGGCAGGGTGACGCAGGGAGGTCATGTATGTTATACATATCCCGGCAGGCACGCGTCAAGCGCGCGAGCAGCTGAGTCGCATGTCGCATCACAGGGCGGGGGTGCGTATGTCGCGTAGGAGAGCAGCAGATCAGGCTGGGCGGGCGAATGTGCGAGAGAGGGTACGTTCGCAGTTATTGAAACGAAGAAAGAAGGGGAAAAACAGCAAGAAAACAAAGTCAGCGCTGCGCATGCACAGGGCATAGCAATAAATATGCACACGCCATGCCCCCAGATCATCCTTCCTTGACATATCCTGATCCCACACCATTAGCTCAATGACGCCGAGGCGGTCCGCGACACTCACGTAGCTAGGGAAGTCACGTTGCGTCCTTGGGAGCGTCCGCCGGGTTGAGCGTCTTGCGTGCGAAGGGGGTTTGGTGTCGTGGAGAGGAGGGAGGCGAGGTTGAGGCAACAACAAAGCTGCAGCGTCCTCTTAATTAGAAATATTGAAATAAGAAGAGGAGGGCAGAGTGGAAGGAAAAGACGGAGACGAAGAGAAGGAAGGAAGGAAAACAGAGAAGACTAAATGCTCACAGATGGATCCTGCACCAGTACCGAGTCCGTATGAGAGACAGAGGATATCAGCATACCCATGTGATGCGTGCTTGGTACATAGTTGAATCACCGGAAGGCTAAAAATGAAGGTGGGAATGTGCTTTTGTGACTATAGGTGTTTACAGACCAGATTCCTCACTCGGCAGAAGATTTGGAACTCTGAGGCGTTCAGCTAGCAGTACATATTGGCGAGGCAAATCAACCACGCCAAGCGAAAGGGTTTATTGCTTACATCGCGTTTTCCGTTGCACTTTGCACATTCAAAAGGCCCTCCGGGCACCCTTGGTCCCGTATGAAAGATGTTGGCCAGACTAACAGGCTAGACACGTGTTTTCTGATCTTCTGTCGTTGCTTGAATAATATTGTGCAGCCCGAGACGTGGCCAGAAGATGGTGGGAGAATTTTGTGTAGAGGAGACTTAGAGGAGATCAGCAATCAGAGGCCCGAAATAACCGACCCGACTTGGATCAAACGTGCGTTAATTCACCGTAGTAGCCGGAAATTACCATAAAAGGCGAAACTGTCCCAATAAGGTGCGAGTGATGTGACAATGTGACGACGGATAGGGGGTATATATGGAAAGTAGACCTGGACCTAGAACGGTACCAGGAATAGTTTTTATTGATCGCTATGTAGGTGATTAAGTCGTCCTGGTAAGTGCCTGTTAGATTATTTCTGCTCAGTTATCAATAGAACAGACGCGCTCCCACACGCACCGACTCCGTGCAGTTGTTGCCACGTGCGGTCCCGAATAACCTCTTTGTGTTTCTGCTTCCTTGGTGCTGTTTTTCCTTGAAATATTTCTTTCTTTCACTAAGCCCCTAGTCGAAACCTTGTCGCGGGTGCAAACAAGTGTGGTGTAGTGAGCGTGGTGAGCGTCCGAGTCGCTGGAGTGAGGGCAAAATTACGGAAATGCCGTAGACAGAAGCAAAAATTAGTTGATCCCATCATTTTCCGAACACCGCTTAAAGTTACAGCCACCGATCACTCGCGTCTCCCGTTGATTCATTTTGGTCATGATATTTTCGCACGCCTTGATCCCACACTTGACTTGAGTCACCGACTTGAAAGATACGTACCCATGGCAGCGCCCTGACGAGTCCGAACTGGAGAGCATCGTATGACTCTGCGCTCAAAGCGTGCTCTTCAAATTCTCAGCCTTTACTTCCATTCCATTCAATCCGCATTCCCAACATTCGGGCTGTAAATCGGTCGTTAGGTTCGCGTCACCAACTCACCAGTTCCAGGTTTACTTTCGCGTCTATTAATTAACGATCTTCTTCGCAAATGATTTTCAGGAAGCCTTCTGCGGGGCCGTACAAATGCCACACTCTCCCTCCGCCTTTCGCGTGTTTGTGACCTGATATGTTTTCATACTTGATTCTCCCTCTAGTCTCCGTCCTCCGTCCTCACCACTCTCATCAGTACCATCTCCGATTATGTACCGTTCCCGGCGTCCGCATTCATGATTCAGCGCACCCGTTCTTGCGCTTAGTACTTACCCCCCACGTCCTAGCCTACCTTTGAAACACCTCTTGCCCGTCATGACTCATACGCATCTTCTTCCCGACCGCAACCGACATCTTACGACAAACCCTAGCCCACATAAAGTAAAACAGAATGACGTCGACGGATGCAGTCAATCTTGTTTTGACTTTTGACTCCGACTTTGTCATCGAAACCCCGTCAAACACTCCCGTTCTAATGTCTAATAAGCTAGTACACAGCGTGTGAATACATAAGATGCCGCAAACTGACATACATACTTACAGCAATTGACATACATACGCCGGCGCCCCAAGTTGGCATGATTTTTGCTTGTATACAATTGATCCCGTCCAGGACCAGTACCAAGTACCTCTCAAATTTCGACTGATGGCATGATGCAGACCCGAGTCCGGGCCCAATCATTATCCATTGTCCAACCGTTCCTCACCACCCCTGGCTATCTCAGTCTGTGCCTGTACCTACTTATTCCTCGGCTGCCCTTTCGAATCATCATGATTAATTACTGTGCATGATTCGTTCCCCAGGCCTATGGTTCGTTCCCACAGCGCCCCAGCGTGCGACTCCGGCTCTTGAGTGGTGTTCTTCCATCCCTCCATACTAACTTACTTCCATCCTTCCATTCAGACAGTTCAACAACTCCTCATCTCGCCTTCACACGGCGCCATATATATTATACTTACATGTATACTCCGCCGGAGCCCGACCCCACGTCGATGAGACTCCAAGTTGGCCGGTATCTCTGTCTCCCCACCCACATCTTCAAGCCGGCCGAACTGAGTTGGGTCCACCTCAAGTTCTAATTCTACGCATTTCCTCTTGATTTGAATTTTTTGACTCCCCCGAGCCTGAGCCCGAGCCCGAAACTCGACAACCGACGTCGATGAAACACGTACGGCCGCTCAGCTGAATTTGCATTTGTGATTGCCTTGAATTGGGTTCAACTTGAAGTCCGGCGCGGATTTTGTGCAACGAAACAAGTATTCCGAAACTCCCTCCAACCCAAGGTCGATTTCAAGGCAAGGCAAGAAACGGCCCAGAGGCGCGTGGTGCGCACCTGTACAAAATGTGTTGAAATTTTCCAAGTTGATATTGTAGGGAAGCTCGTTCGACTCGGGTCTGGGCCATCGGTCAAGTCTGAGATTTCTTTTATTATGCGCGACTTCAATTTTTTTTGGTTTGATGAAAGGGGGACTAGGACTGCAAAATTAACGGGAGAATGTCCGCGGAGGCATTCCAAGTGCCTGGGCAAAACCCAATCCACTAATCTTGCTTCATCATTTAAGCTTGCCCAGCCCAGAGGCGCGTGATGCGCACCTGCTTCCATGAGCGAGCCATCTATTATGATCTAACATAAATGAAGCATGCACAGTTTCATGTCCTTGATTTGACTCCGTGTCTGCCCGAGCCCAAACCCAATGACCGACGCCGATGAAACACGGCGACTTTCAATTGAATTTGCATTATTTGCGCTTGCCTTGAGCTGGGTCCAAATCTGGGTGCGGATTTTGTGCAGCGGAATATTCCGAGCCTCCTTCCGACTCGAGGTTGAGTTCAAGGCGAGGGAAGGCCCAGAGGCGCGTGGCGCGCACCTGCTTTGAGTACGTTGTGTGAAAAGTATAAGTGATGCAGGGAAGCTCGTTCGACTCGAGCCTGGGCCATAAAAATTTCTGGAACACTTTTTTCGCCGCTCCCCACTGTTCGTAAAAAATGAAATATTCTCGCCGTCTATAGGTTATGCCATCATACTTTGAACTTGCGCCACTTTTTCAATCATCGGGACTCGTAAACCGATTCTTCCAAGTCGAGTCCAGGTTGAGTTTGCGGTAAGAAAGGGTCCAGAGGCGCATGGTGTGCACCTGCTTTGACTAAGGCAACGGCGATGATCACGCAGGGAAGCTCGTTCGACTCGAGTCTGGACTATAGGCCAGGTTCTCGTACCTTTCTTTTATCATCAATTTTATTTCTTCCAAGAATGAAAGGAAGCTGAAATCCTGGGCCCAGGACCCAGGACCCGGAAACCAAGAGGTGTTTGATTCAGATCAAGGGTGTGTGTTCAATCTTTGCATCATGATATCAATATTCACTGGCCTCACCTTACTATCATGAAGGGCTCAAACGCGATTTTGATTCCGAGCATGAAAAGGCCCAGGGGCGCGGGGTGCGCAGCTGTACAGAATCCATTCGATTGCCATCTCAATATCGCAAGAAACCTCGTTCGACTCGAGCCTGGGCCATGATCGACTTCCATTCTTTTTAGCCCTTCTATCTGTGCATCGTCCACATTGTAAAACTTTAAACTCTAGATTCATCGGGTTCAATTCTGAGCCAGCGAGGATTGCACAATCTGCGCTAAGCAGATCAAAGTTGAATATTGGACGGAAGCTCAACTAGATTGGCGTGATACAAGTTCAATTCCAAGCATAAGAAGGCCCAGACGCGCGGGGTACGCACCTGCAGTTCATAAGTAATCCGCCAAGGTTTTGTAATGCAGGCGAGCTCGTTCAATTCGGGCCTGGGCCATTCATTTAGTGTTTCCGAACTCTTTTTATTGATGAGATTCCACCGCATTTCTATCTTACTCACCCTCGAGATTGTTTTGGCTCTTGGGCAGGGGCAGCAGAGTTCCAACGTCGTTGACAAGTATGTGAGAGACAATTTATTCCTGCTCAAATGAGCTGCAACCACGAGGAGTCATGGATTCCGGATTCTCTGCAATAATGCCGAGTTGAATATTAATTTAAGCAAGATTGAGAGCCGAGAGGCGCGGGGTGCTTACCTGCTTTCTATGGGCCAGCCAGCCATCTACATAGAGTCAATTAGACTCGCATCCAATCTGACTACAATGAGCGAAAAAAAATGTGGTGAGCACTGGTTACAAGCCCGCCGAGCCAAAACCCAACGACCGACATCGATGAAATACCTGACTAGAATATTCCGACATTTCAACCGAAGTTGGGTCCAAGGCAAGAAAAGGCCCGGAGCCCGGGGTGCGCACCTTCTTTCCATTCACCTGGCATCTGGACCAAATGAGGTAGGCAACCTCATTCGACTCGGGCCTCGGCCATTAGGAAGATATGAGGAAATTTCTTTTATTAAGCGTGACTACAATTTATTTTATTTTGTCAAAGAATGAACAGACACTTCAAGTTGGATCCTAGGCCCAGGACCGTCAACAGTGTTTGGTTCGGATGAAGATGTTCAAGCTTTGCATCAATATTCACCTGCCGCAGGGTCACAAAGGGTTCAAGCTCAAGCTTCGATTCCAGGAATGACGAGCGTCCAACCTTTGCATTTGCCTGTGTCACCTTATCATGAAAAGTTCAAGGGCGACTTCGATTCTAGGCAAGGAAAGGTCCAGGGCGCGTGGTGGACACCTGCTTTGACTAAGACACCAGCGATGAACATGCAGGGAAGCTCGTTCGACTCGGCTCTGGGCTGTTTGTGCTTCTTGGTTGATTTTTTTTTTCCAATTTGAAATTGTTGGATTTCAAACTAAACAGATAAATTGAGATTATTATAGGTCTACCGTCAAATTCCTTTCTTCACAGAGGGGTTCAGATGTGCGGAGTAGGTATATCTGCCTTCTGTGTAGCTGGCCCGAATGCCTAATGCAGGAGTGTTTGTTTGACTGAAGCCTGGGCCATGGTCTGAACCGCACCCCGTTTTTGATCATCAACACACAACGCTCAATTCCGAGGACAAAAAGGCCCAGAGACGCAGGGTGCGCACTCACGAGACGTATCGAGGTATCGGAATTCAAATTATAAATTCCATACTGCAGGGAAGCTCGTTCAACTCGAGCCTGGGCTGGAGAGCCGTGCCAGCGGTTGCACATCATTTTTAATTTACTATTTCTGACTGGCTAGTGGGCCACCTAAGGACTTTGGACCCTCAGCAGCCGGAAGCTGTCCATTAGATGCAAGATTATAGGTCCCAAAATAAAGGCAGGCATCCTGCGAATGATTTGCTCACTGGGAACGGGACAGAGGGCGTCAACATCCAGAATTTTGATACAGCCCACTTCATAAATAGTATCCGGATGTGCCTGAGTATCGAGAATGTCCTTGGCATGCCTATAGTGCCTCGGAAAAAACTCGTCTTTAGGTGCCACTGAAATGTGGTGCTTTAGGGCAGTAATTGACCGTTAGCGAGAAGTGGGACGGGCAGCATGCCATCGACCACACACCTCGGGCCATTTCTTGTGTAAATTCAACTCAGTATTGCAGAGGAAGAAACCAACATTGACTCTGAGTTGGACCTGTCAGATCTCTCAAGCCTCTCAAGCAGAAATAAATGTGTCCCTCACATACCTTCGAGGTGAGAACCCTGCTGCCACTGCCTAAGAAATCAAACAATCTCGAGCAAGAGTAAGATAAAAATGCGGTGAGGTGTTCAACCTTTGCAAGATCCACCTGCTGCATCCTCTCATGAAGGGTTCAATCACGACTTCCATTCCATGCATGAAAGGGCGCAGAGACGCGGGGCGCTGGACAATCCGCACTAAGCAGATCGAAGTTGAATATTGCGGGGCAGCTCAACAGGAGTCCACAAGGTTCAATTCCAAGCAATAAAAGCGCCGGGGCGTGTAATGAGCACTCGCGAATCGCACACCATGTGCCAATGAGACAGTAAGTTGAGTACTCCAAGAAAGCTCGAGTGAAAACCTTTCCATTACCCGTGAGTTGAATTTACTTCGCTCATCACACGCTGACCCGAACACGAGCGCAGACTCGAATATCCTAGCACTTCCGCATCGTCATTCCAATCATCTTGACGAAAGGTCTAATGACCTTTCAACCTGTCCGTTGTTGAGAATGGAACGCTGCAGGCGGAGAAAATTCCAGACCGCCGTTTGGGCATTCATACATCGGGGCTGGGTGAATCTATGTTACAGCTGCAAACCGGGAGCGCAAGAAAATCATGCTGCAATATCGGAAAGGTACACCCTCCCTTCATACGCTTGGAGGGTCACGGTATCCTCACGCAATGGGCTTAAGGTTTGCCCATCCTCCGCGCTAGCTCCTGGTGCACGCCGTCAAGCATACACTCGCTCGTACCCCGCCACGGTTATGTCACGCGGCAGTGGGCAATAGAACAGACGCGCTCCCCCACGCACCATCAGCAAACCCTGGGTTTCACCGTAGTCGGGCCATAGCCTATGTAGTTGCCATAGTTTTTGCGCCAATTACGTAGTGCTCCATAGCGCTACGTAATATTCCCATAGTTTTGGGCGTCGGTTGTAGCTGCTGTAGATTTTTGAACACTATGTAGTTCTGTGTAGTTGGGGGTAGTCTGTAGTTTACCGCGCCACTGATGTATGGTGGCCGACCTTATTACCAATCATGAAAACTTCCCACGACCTTTACTTGGCAAGCACCGTCATAGTTCTCTCCTTTCCTCGCCTTCCCTGGCCCTCAGTAAGCTCTAACGGCGCCTCGACATCACTGGCGGGATCGCAACAGAGTACTTACATCGCAGGCAATCCCCTCAATCATCGAGAAAGACCTAGGAAGCACCTGCAATAAACCTGGAATGTCCGAATTCACCGCCTTGATTCAGAGTCTTTGCGTGGAGGTTTGTGGCAGACGACGGGATATCTCCAGTATCTTTCTCTTGGGTGCCTTCTACCTCCAGGAAAGTCCTTCTGTAATTATCTCGCCATCTCCCCTTCGGCCAATGCATGCGACGAAACAGGTGTCCTTGTGGGCTGCATGAGGATCCCCTCGCTCTCCTCGCACAGCATCGAAGTCGCGCTTGTATATCCTCGCTCAAAGCGGGTTATCCCGGAAATTTGCATTAGAACATTCGGTGCGTGCGACTCGTGCAAGGTTTTATTTTCAGTCCCAAGGATATTGTCTCGAGATTGATCAGTTTGCGTACCCGCATTACCCCATCGATTTTCGTCTGCCTTGGCCGCATGCGCATCGCAGGCTACTGCGGCTTCATATTGTTTGGTGCATTTCAAGTTCACGCTGGTCCTTGCATCCTCGCTGCTGATTGGTGTTGGCGCTTGCTGGCCCACTTCTGTGTACTGCTTGCTGCAGGCATTTGTCCTATTCCAATTCCAGCTAAATTCCTCTCGCACAGTATTGTTTCCAGAAGACACCAACACCGCCGAGCTGCTCGCAAACTCTTATTCCGAGAGCATGTTTGCGACAAAGAGGTGTGGAGATTCAAGATGAGTTGGCTTTCTTCACCTTGATTCCCTTCCCGGAGCCTCTATGACTGATGCGGATACAGTGCATACATGTCCACGCTTACGTTCTTGGACGAACGAGTGTCCCGGCGTTTTTCTGCCCATCGACGTTGAGAGGCCTGCGCGTTCGTCTTGAGTTTTAGCACAATATTTGGCTCTGACATCCGATCCCGACTATGGCACTACGTCCCACTCGGCGGGTCTGTGCACGCGCTTCTACACCGCAGTGCGCAGCACGCTACTCGCACCCCATCTTTCGTGTTGTCTCGCGCTCCCGTCATCGTCTTTTGGCCCGGGAGAAAGCACCATGCATGCGAAGATGGTAGATACGGTGTGTGGTCCTACTTTCTTATCTGTCCCTTTTCTTTATTTTTTCGACTTTCCTGCCCTACTACTTTTCCATACGCTACGGTCTGGGTTCCCTCGGTTTCATGTGTGCCGCTAAGACGAGAAGAACATTTTGAGTCTACTCTCGGCAGTTTGGGCACGCTCTGCTCAGCCTGTCACCTAGCTTCTTCGACTCACGAGCGTGTTCTCTTGACCCCGGGGAAGGTACTCGTTGCCAGACCCATCGTCTTGCAATCCCGTTGACGTTCTGCGACCCGGGAAATGTTTGCTGGCCCACTTCCGTACATTGCCTGCTCCCGCCTCTTCGATACAAGCTAATTCCTCTCACACAGTGTTGTCTCTGGCAGACACCGACGCCGCTGAGTCGATTGTAGACTCTTATTTCGAGAGCAAATTTGCAAAGAAGAAGTGTGGAAATTCGAGATGAGTGGGCTTTCTTCTTAATTCCCTCCCCAAAGCCTCTATGATTAATGCGGATGCAGTGCATTCATGTCCACGCTTGCATCTCCTACGTCCTTCTCAGGGGGCCGAGCTCACCCTCACGGAGGGCATATTCTGTTGACTCCCACTTTGCGCGGCCTTACAAAATGTTCACGGACTCGCATTATTTGTGCGGCACAGTATATACGATGTTCAATGTCATGGTAGAATAGACCTTTACTGTTTCACAATATCTGTGACTTGTAAACTCCGTAAAATGGGCACAAGCTATAGTGTTGAGCATCGAATTACCGCCAATTCCATGCGGTGCGGGCTGTTTTTGTACTTTCGAGGAGAGTTGAGGGGCGGCCGCAGGCGGATGTCGTCGCTGTGCAGGTCTGGTGGATACCTGAGATCGTTTGACGCGTGAGGTGGGCCGAGGGAGGGCCGTGGAAGCGAGCAGACGCGTCCCAATTAAGTGTGACTATGTGTGACATGACGCGAAGATTGGTAATAAGAGTGGCCAGCAATCAAGCGATCGACGTAATCAACAGACTACAAACAAGCGAGGTACGAGCTAAAGTCTGTTTGTAGCGTCTGTCTACGAGAGACTAAGTTGGGGGCCCACTACGTAGCACTGTACAGCTCGCATAGCGCCTCACTCATGACCCTTGCTGGACAGCCTTTTTCTTCCACATCTTCATGCTCAAATTCCTTGGGCTACAACTCGATTTGTACTAGTTTGACTGCATTTGGATTCAAATGGAATGGTACATGCACACCCGATCATGATTAAGGAGATAGATTCAAATATCTAGGTAATATTGTTTTTTGAACACGAGTTGTATTGCCAAGTCCTTACTGACTACAATTACACACTACAGGCATACAAAAAACTATGAAATACCAATCTGAAAAAAAAAACGGTCCCGATGCCGCGCGAATGGGGCCAGCGGCGCGTAACGAGGACACAGTGTGTATAGCTTGACCAGGACATCGCCTGGAGAGGCGAGTCGTCGCTGCAAGCATCCGACAGCACAGCACTATATTTTCAAGACTCAACCCTGTTGGACGCGATGACGGAGTGGATGTACCGAAGATACCAAGCGTAGATGAGCCACAGCAGCGATGTAGGTCGAAGATGCGGTTCGCAAACGAGAGTGGGGAGTGATTACGTTGCGGTGGTAGGGAGAAGTCTTGATGAGAATGCAGTCAAGCCAGCGGCGTATTAGTGTGTTGCTTGTCGAGGGCAATTATATGGCGTGTGACATAGATTTGGAGCCGTTTGTCGGGGTTCGGCCCGCCGTGGGCAACCTGTGTGTTGCGGTGCGAGCGCGGGTATGGGAGGGTAGAGAAGGGATAAGGAAGGAAAGAGAGCGGGGAGGTATAAGTGTAAGTACGAATAAAGCGCACCTGCCGGAAAGCCTCGTCGCGCTCAGCCTGCGCGGCGGGGTCGGAGAGGTGCAGCGCGAGGCCTGAGGCGGCGGCTTTGGTGACGAGGAACTTGATGCGGGATTTGCGCAGGCGCTGGGGTGGTTGGGGTGGGGTGAGGCGGACGCAAGACGCAATTATTAAATAAGATAAGCGTACTTCGTAGACGCGAAAGGAGGCGTTTATGTCAGTTATTTACCGAGGACAAAAGCTAGGACTGCGCTGTCTTCGCTTGGGAGGCGCCCTGTGTTCGCGGGCGGTCAGCGCTTACTACGGTGGCTAGGTAACCTGAGGATCTACCTGACCCAAATGCTATTAGCAAGTATTCTCAGTCTGCTTGAAAGGGACTCTAGACGCACAGGCAAAGTCGGGTGACACGCATCCCCCAGCAGCGCGGCGTTCCCCTCGACCCACGTCCGCAGGGGGTGATACACGCGCAGCTTCGACTCGCACACCTCGCTTTCTCACCGCACGGAGAGACAGAAATCAGAGTAAAGCTGGAGCATCACGTCCTTGTCGGCGCGCGTGGTCCAGGAGGCGGTGGGCTCGGCGGCGAAGTTCGTGTCGGGCTGGGCAGCGGGATCTGGGTAGCGGAAGAGGTCGCAGTGAGGTGGACTTGATGGAGGTTCGGAGAAAGTCGGAACGATCATTCTGGAATGTTCGGTGGCACGCACGTGATGGATCACCTGCCATAAACGTGCAGCAAACATTTTGCCACGTTCGTTTTCCTCTACTACCACCATGAGTCTCGCCTCCCCTCTCTCCCGTCCTCTCCTGCATTTCTCACCTTCCACGGAGCCTCAGCTGCCCTCGCCAATGGCCTTCACCCCCGACTTCAAGACGACTCGGAGGCGCTCGTCGCCACCATGCCACCGGTGACACGAGCCTCCACCTCGACAATGCTGCCTGACAGGACGACATACTCCTCGCCACAGTGCCACCGGTGAGGCGAGTCTCTACCACCCTTCAACAATCAGCCGTCTAACAATCAGCCGTCTTCAAGAACACATCCTCGCTGTCAATGAGTGACCCAAGCCTCCACTGCTCTTAGACAATGAGCCTTCGCCCCGACTTCGAGATGACTTGCTTGTTGCCCCCACTGGCGACACGAGCCTAGCTGCGAGCCCCACTGCGCGAACTGACAGGATGTACATTGTGAGGTATGACTTGGTAAGCGAAAGACTTGTTTTTGGACTTTGTGCTGAATTCTGTCTTTAGTGGTGTCTATTCGTGCTACGCAGTCGCTGGCCTCGCCGAGTCGGCCTACGGCTGGTTGTGTGCGACTAGTAAGTTTTTCAGTTTTCTGCAGTCTTGAGTTGATTAATTCATTTCCAGCGACTTTCAGCGTTGTTTGACAACAGGTATGTGTTATTATCATTGGTAGTGTTACGTTCAGTTGACCGTTGCGCAGATCCATGATCGGTTTGTGTGTAGATTCGTATGTATTGGCCATCCCTTGGTGTACGTCTTCAAATTCTGCATCCAATTCTCTCCAAGCTGACCCAGTTTCTGTGCACAGTTGCCCTCAACGCCGGGTTCGCCATGTCGACGCGCAGCTCGCGACCTCGTCACACACCTTGTCACCTCGACACGCGCCTCACCACCTTGACGCGGGGCTCGTCACGTCGAAGCCAGGCTCGCCACCTCGACGCGCGGCTTGGGACCTCAACACGGGGCTCGCCACGTCCACGCGCAGCTCGCCACGTCCACGCGCAGCTCGCCACCTCGTCGCGCGCCTCGCCACCTCGTCACGCGCCTCGCCACCTCGTCACGCGCCTCGCCACCTCGACACGCGCCTCACCACCTCGACGCAGGGCTCGTCACGTCGAAGCCAAGCTCGCCACCTCAACGCGCGGCTTGACCTCAACGCGAGGCTCGTCACGCCGATGCGGGGCTCGGCACCTCGACACGGGGCTCGTCACGCCAACGCGGGGCTCGGTACCTCGACGCGGGGCTTGTCACGTCGACGCGGGGCTTGTCACGTCGACGCGGGGCTTGTCACGTCGACGCGGGGCTTGTCACGTCGACGCGGGGCTTGTCACGTCGACGCGGGGCTCGGGACCTCAACGCTGGGCTTGCCACGTCGATGTGCGGCTCACCACCTTGATTTTGACGCAGGCCTCGCCATGTCGACTTGCGCCTCGCCACTTCGACACGCACCTCACCAACAGGATGTCAGTGCGTCCCGCATCCCGGATGTAGTCGTCTCAATCATCAAGTATCACTGCCATTGTATTATATACCTTGCATGCAATTTTATCGAGATTTGTTCTCTATTATGTTGTGGATATGCTATTTTGGTCTTTTTAAGAAACCCACCAGAAGCGTGCAAAGCAGCTACAGCGAGCTGCAACCAACTACTGGAAAGTATGGCAAAACTACAGGCAAACTACACCGGCTACAACCGCACTACAGGGCAAGTACGGCAAAACTACAGGCAAGCTACACCGGCTACAACCGCACTATGTCAACGCTACGTAAATCTGCCGAAACTATGTGTCACTACATATAGGGTAACCTTCACTACACGCACTACACACACTACACGAACTATGGCCAACTACGTAGCGCTACGTAGTGGGCCCAGGTTTTGCTGATGACCGACTCCGTGCAGTCGTTGCCACGGCGGTCTTGAATAACCTCTTTGAATTTCTGTTTTCTTGGTGCTGTCCTAGTTTTTTCCTTGAAATATTTCTTTCTTTCACTAAGCCCCTAGTCGAAAAACCTTGTCGCGGGTGCAAATGAGTGTGGTGTAGGGAGCGTGGTGAGCGTCGCTGGTGCGAAGGCAAAATTACGAAAATGCCGTAGTAGACACTGAGACAGAAGCAAAACTTAGTTGATCCCATCATTTTCCGAACCCCGCTTAAAGTTACAGCCACCGATCACTTAGTCTCTGTAACAGAACCGATATACAGATGAAGATCAAGATGTATCTGTATATATGTACTCGCGTCTCCCGTTGATTCATTTTGTTCATGATATTTTCGCACACAGTCTGCTTCTCCCGACGCAAGTCGGAAGCAATTTGAGATATCCATGGCGGCGCCCCGACGAGTCCGAACTGGAGAGCGTTGTATGCGCCCTCCGCATTCAAAGTGTCTTTAAATTCTCAGCCTTTACTTCCATTCCATTCGAACATTGTGGCTGTAAATCGGTCGTTAGGTTCGCGTCACCAACTCACCAGTCCCAAGTTTACTTTCGCGTCTTCAAAGGTAGGCTAGGACGTGGGGGGTAAGCGCAGGATGCGGACGCATGCACAGTTTCATGTCCTTGATTTGACTCCGAGTCTGCCCGAGCCTAAACCTAATGACCGACGTCGATGAAACACGGCGACTCTCAATTGAATTTGCATTATTCGCGCTTGCTTTGAGTTGGGTCCAAGTCCGGGTGCGGATTTTGTGCAGCGGAATATTCCGAGACTCTTTCCGACTCGAGGTCGAGTTCAAGGCAAGGAAAGGCCCAGAGGCGCGTGGTGCGCACCTGCTTTGAGTACATTGTGTGCGAAATATAAGTGATGCAGGGAAGTTCGTTCGACTCGAGCCTGGGCCATAAAGATTTGCCTGAACACTTTTTTTCGTCGCGCCTCACATGCACTGTTCGTTCGTGAAAAATGAAACATTCGCGGCGTCTAAGTATAGGTCATTCATACTTCGAACTCGCGCCACTTTTTCAATCATCGATCGGGACTCGTAAACCAATTCTTCCAAGTCGAGTCCAGGTTGAGGTTGCAGTAAGAAAAGGTCCAGAGGCGCATGGTGTGCACCTGCTTTGACTAAACAGGAGCGATGATCACGCAGGGAAGCTCGTTCGACTCGAGTCTGGACTATAAGCGGATGGGAATTTCTTTTATTATCAATTTTATTTCGTCCAAGAATGAAAGGAAGCCGGAATCCTGGGCCCAGGACCCAGCACTCGGAAACCAAGGGGTGTTTGATTCAGATCAAGGGTGTGTGTTCAACTTTGGCATCATGATATCAATATTCACCTGCCTCACCTTACTATCATGAAGGGTTCAAATGCGGCTTCAATTCAGAGCATGAAAAAGCCCAGGGGCGCGGGGTGCGCAGCTGTACAGAACGCATTCAATTGCCATCTCAACATCACAAGAAAGCTCGTTCAACTCGAGCCTGGGCCGTGGTCAGGCTCCATTTTTTTTAGCCCTTCTATCCGCCCATTGTCCACATTGTAAAACCTCAAACTCTAGGTTCATTGGGTTCAATTCTGGGCCAGAAAGGACTGCACAATCTGCGCTAAGCAGATCAAAGTTGAATATTGCACAGAAGCTCAACTAGATTGGCGTGACACAAGTTCAATTCCAAGCATAAGAAGGCCCAGAGGCGCGGGGTGCGCACCTGCAGTTCATGGGAAATTGGGCAAGGAGGTGTAATGCAGGCGATCTCGTTCAATTCGGGCCTGGGCCATTCATTTAGTGTTTCCGAACTCTTTTTATTGATGAGATTTCACCGCATTTCTATCTTACTCACCCTCGAGATTGTTTTGGCTCTTGGGCAGGGGCAGCAGAGTTCCCATCTCGTTGGTGAGTATATGAGGGACAATTTATTCCTGCCCGAAAGAGTTGCAACCACGAGGAGCCAATGTCCCCCGGATCCTGAGCATTAACGCTGAGTTGAGTATTAATTTAAGCAAGATTGAGAGCCGAGAGGCGTGTAGTTCTCATCTGCTTTCTATGGCCAGCCAGCCATCTACATAGAGCAAATGACAGTCACGCATATGCATTTCGTCTGTATTTGACTCCGCCCGAGCCAAAACCCTACGACCGACATCGATGAAATAATTGACCAGAATATTCCGACAATTCAACCTAGAAAAGGCCCAAAGCGCAGGGTGTGCACCTGCTTTTCATTCGCTAGGCATCTGGATTAAATGAGGCAGGCAAGCTCGTTCGACTCGGCCCTAGGCCATCAGGAAAATCTGCGGAAATTTTTTCAAGCCCGACTACAATTTATTTTATTCTGTCAAAGAATGAACGGACGCTTCAAGTTGAATCCTGGGCCCAGGACCGCCAGTGTTTGGTCCGGATGAAAGGTGTTCAACCTCTGCATCAATATTCACCTGCCGTGCCTTATCACAAATTTAAAAGGGTTCAAGTGAGCGCGACTTTGATTCCAGATATGAAAAGGTCCAGAGGCGCGGGGTGCACACTTGCGACGTAATGATTTCAGGGTGCGCAACTGCAGTTCACGATCAAGTCAGCGCTGGCCAGCTAGTATAATGCAGGGAAGCCTCTCGTTCGACCCGAGTCCAGGCGATAGTTCTGAAAACAATTTATTTTATTTTGACAAAGAATGAACGAACACTGAGTCCTGGGCACAGGACCCAGGACCCAGAAGTCCGAAGGTCAACGGATGTTTGAGTGTTCAACCTTTGCATTCGCCTGCATCAACTTATCATGAAAATTTCAAGGGCGACTCGATTCCAGGCAAGGAAAGGTCCAGGGCGCGTGGTGCGCACCTGACTAAGACACTAGCGATGAACATGCAGGGAAGCTCATTTGACTCGGGTCTGGGCCGTGCGCGTTTCTTGGTTGATTTTTTTTTTTTTTTTCAATTTGTTGAATTTCAACTCACACAGATAAATTCAGATTATTATTGGTCTACCGTCAAATTCCATTCCAGACAGAGGGGGCTCAGAGGTGCGGAGTAGGTATATATTTGCCTTCTGCGTGGCCTACCCGAATGCCTAATGCAGGAAGCCTGGACCATGGTCTGAACCGCACCCCTTTTTGATTATCAACACAATTCCGGGGATACAAAGGCCCAGAGACGCGGGGTGCGCACTCGCAAGACGTATCCAGGTATCGGAGTTCGAATTATAAATTGCATATACTACAGGGAAGCTCGTTCGACTCGAGCCTGGGCCGTAGAGCCGTGGCGGTTGCACATCATTTTTAATTTACTTGTTGGGTGAGGCCACCGCAGTGTGCGTGGCGTGCCTCGTACTTTTGGTTTTTGGTTTCTTCTTGTTCTCACATTTAATACTGTGTATGGCAATATTGTGAAGTTTTCACCGTAACAGACCTCCTCCACAATGAACTTGGACTCCGTATTACGCTGATCACTGCCCCTGCTACATGCGGACAACCATCGAGTATACGTACGCAACGGCAAATGAGGAGTGGATGTTCTTCCTGAAATTATCACACTGTCACAAAGCAATCACTAGAAGATTGTGCTGCTCTAACCCAACACTTACTTCTCAAGCTCAGACGTTGTTCAGATTTTCAAAGCGAACATTGATGGAGATTACCTGCTCCTTTAGTCGCTGATCCGTGATTAGTCACTGAGTTGTTCCAACAACTACATCAGTAAAAAACGCAACCATCACAGGGGAACATGTCGGCTATGTATTTATCATCTCGAGGACTTCCTGCGCTCGGAGGATATTCTTCCGGGTAGGTTCAACGACATTTCTGCCACATTTGCCGTCTACAAACGTGTTGTTATCAAAATTCCGGCTGTTGTCCAGGTGTCAAACAGCATTACCAACGACCCCATTCGCGCTGTACGTGCAACTCCATCTAGCGGTTTGAAGCGGGCGAAGCCGGCCCACTTCGACGTCGTCCTCGCTCGAAAAAACAAGCCTGCCGCTCTCCCAAAGTTATTGAGCTTGGACGGTATGTCATTTCATTGCACCTTTTGTGCCACAAATATAACTAATCTACTTTTGGTCACAGGGCTTTTTGCAGGCCGCGTGCGTGCAATTTTCGCGCTTCCAGTGGAGTACAGCAGGTTTGAAGTGCCTCTCGCATACATTGAATGGTACAAACCCCTCACTCAACTTGACACCGACTTGGGCATGTACAAAATAGCTCCGGCGTTCAACCATGGAGCTAGACGTGCCTCTATTATCCCAGTGACTCAAATAGCTCGCAGTTGCCACCTTATTCCTCGCTTCCCTCGCAAAATTGACCGGACTTTGACAACGAACGACGCTTTAGATAGATGTCAGTCATTTTATTTAAATTGCTATCTTAGACACATAGACTTTGTATTATTGAGAGGTGTACAATAGAGCTTCACTTGGATTTGGCCTCAGCCAATTTCCAATACCCATTTGAACTTGAATTCAGCACTTATCTAAGCGAGCGTGTTTCCCTCTGGAGGGAAAAACGCGACGTTACCAGGTCATGTGCGTTGTCACACCGCGTACCCAAATTGATCGGTCATGGCTGAAGAGTGGGAATCAAGTTGAACCTCAATCAAACACGGTCGCAGTATGGCTGTATGTGGTCTCTGTGTTCGATGTAGGCAATGTTGGATCAGCCTTAGGTATGTGGTGTTGGGTAGCCTATGTATCACTTCCCTTTGACTACAGCGGGCTACGCGAGGCTACAGATACAACCGCTTAGCAACAGTGACTACGGAACAATATAGATCTCCTCTGTTCGCCACATTGAATTCACTTTTTCCTGATGTACCTTGTTGCCTACACTGGAGTAGCTGTACATTATGTTGTACTCCATGAGGGTACGAAGGAAGAGGGAAATTCATCCCCTTTCAATATGACCTCACAACCGGAGAAACCCGCCGCACCTCTCCATCAGACTACTTATGTCAAAATTCCACGGCGATCAATCTATCGGCATGCCATCACGCCGAAATCTTCTCCGCTTCTTCGGCCTCGTGCACCGGCGCCAATTTTTTTCTCTTGCTTTCCACCGCCATCCACATTGTAGTCGTTTGAGAGGTAAGCCCCATCTAACAGCAAGATTGGTACCACACAAGCAAACTGTACCAGTACTTTGCAAGGCATCGAAATGTCCACCAATCAAGAATGTATCTGACCCCAAATATACAGACACTGACTGACTGACTGAGCGTGCTCCTTACTTCAATTCATCGAAGTCGCTGACTTGAGTCACGAACTGAAAATAATGCAGTCTTCTGCTGAAGGCCGCAACATATCCACATTGAAAACAAAATTGATTATCGGCGCTGCAATTTCCACCCATCTAACCATACGCAGTCCTCCCTCACAAAAACCAAGGACATATCCTCAAAGAGAATCTGATACACTACAAGTTTATCCCGTCTGTCTTCCATCCGCTATCTGACTCCGTAATGTAGGATTCGCTAGCACAAAATTTGAAGCTGAAACTAAGATCTTATCCGCTCTCTTTGTTTCTCGTCTCCTACTCAGTTGGGCTCGGTCCGAGTCTCCGTATCTGCGCCATGCGGTCCTCCCATCAAGTTTACCCTCTCCGAGCACACACCCGGGCCATGCACGCGTCTATCCCCTCCCCGCGGTGCTCGAGGTCAGCGACACACCACAAGCATCTAGAATACAGCATTACACCATATGTCCTCGCGGCAGGTATTTATCAGGCTTGCACGAAGTGTGACGGTATGTGTTTGTGTCCCATGGTCTTCTCAGGTCCTCTCGCCCCTATGCAGCGCGATTGTTCAGTCCGTCTTCCGTCCCTTCCCTTCCTGTCCCCACCTCCGTCTCCCTCCCCACCTCCGTCTCCCTCCCCACCTCCGTCTCCCTCCCCACCTCCGTCTCCCTCCCCACCTCCGTCTCCCTCCCCAACTCCGTCTCCTCTTCCCATTCTACCCACTGCCCAGCTCCGTCTCCGCTGCTCCCTCCACGCTCCTCCCTCCGCACAAATACCGATACCAATCCCAATGCCCATAAGCGGACAGGTCTATACGGATTCCGTGCGCGTGGATATAACTTGTTGGCGCTTCGGCAGAATGTGCGCGTAATATATGATCCGCTGCGAGGATCCTGTCTTGAAGCTGGAACGCGAGGGAGGTCAAGGCGACAGGGAGTCCTACGGCATGGCAGATTTCTTTTTGATTCACATTGGTTCAATTCACAAGTGTGAGCAAGGCGTCGCAAATATGACATGCGAGGAGCGTACCCACAGAGTACTCAGTTGCGTAGGTTGAAGGATCTGCAAAATCACAACCTTGCAATCCCGTTCTAATATAATGATGCGCGCAGTGAATACTCACAAGTCCCGCGTGCCGCCACCACGCGATGACACGCGAGCTGCAAGCAATGTGGAACACCCGCCCCATATCATGAGGAAGGGCTTGGTACGCCGGGGGCTACGTAGCGAAAGGCGGAGAGTGGGAATTTCTCGTTCGACTGTACAGGTTAGCCACGACGATCTTGAATGAGCAACTCCAGGCTGAAAGTTTTTTGCACAGATATTGATAAAATATCTGTCAAGAGACCAAGTCCGTTCAGCAATGCCCTGAAAGCCGAGAATTGCAATCTATTCGCAATCACTGCGGAAAGGAAATCTACTTTAAGTGAATTGAAAGCGGTGCTGTGCCCGTCGAGCGCATGGTGAACATACCAAAGGTGAATATTGATAGAACACTCGACACCGACATTGCGGGAAGACTTGTATGATGCGCGATCTGTTTGCAGCATACAAATTCTAAATGTCGCCCATGCGCACAATTAAAGTTGCGGGCTTCAATCAACGAGTCTGTGGAGGCGCACCCGGATATCTATGTTGAATCAAAATGGGCCACAACCCGTACCGCCATCGAAACAGTTTAACCCGGAAATAGTTGAATGTGAACCTCTTGAAGCAAACAAATGGAATAAACAAGTATGTCGCTAGGCGGATTAAAACCGCCGCTTTTCCGTTGCATCCGGGCGTGTCGCCTCATACGGTGAGAGTCAATTGCCGTGCCAAAGCAGCAGCACACAGAAGGGCCGCAATAATGATATATTCCTGGAACCTTTAGGTTTCAGGTCTCCAAGAAGTCTTTTGAAAATCCGTGTCCCGATATGGTAACGCGAAAATTTCCTTATTGGGAGTGAAACCGCTTTGGGAGGATCACTACGTGCAAGCCTGGGCGGCTGGCACAGCGGCGCGGAACGCCGCCTGCGTATCTTCTTCCCAGACCAGCACCTCCAAGTCAAGCTAAGAACAACTGCTAGGATCCGGATCCTTGGTTCCAGGAATGCCCGGAGGGCCCTTTGAACAAGAGATCAAGACCTGTGACTCAGCGCATTCGTGTAAAGGAATTATCCTCGTCGCATTGCACTTCAGCGGAATGCCCGTTCGACTCGGGGTGGTTGTTCGGTAGCTCTCGGCTGCACTGAATTTTGGGGAGGTTTGCACGTGCAGAGCTATGGGTTTCAGTAACGGACAATCTGGTTGGAATGCGTGGTTTTTCCGCGGTGAGCTCAGTTAAATTTGAGTCGATGTGATGGCTCTCAAATTGTTCCTTCACAACAATTCACTCAAACTCAAGTTCAACTAGCCATTCCTCTTTGTGCAAAGCAGACACAGTAACATTGCGCTGGGCGCATCTGTATCAAGTATTGCATCGGTAGTATAGCTAGGGAACACCCGTTTGAGTCGGCGTCAGGTCGTTTGTCGGTACTCAGATCTTTTTACCACCTGCAAAAAAATTAGATTTGGCTGTTCAACTTACCTCGATGCGGCGCTTGGGCCCGTGCATGTAATTGAACAGATGCACCATTTCAGCGAGGTTGCGTCCCGAATCACGACGTGGCCCAACTCCCAATGTAGTTCATGTCCAATAACCGCCGCTCACGCAGCGCAACCTGATCGAACGCGCGTTCCAGGTGTCCACAAATACGTTAGTATCCGCAAAGCCTGCATGCAAATTTCGGGGATGACGCAGTGAGAAATATTTGCCCCCAAATACGCAGAATAGTCGAGCAGAGGAATCGTCGGCGGTTGCGACGTTCTGTGCACGTGACGGAGTCGCGTCGCCAAAAAGATCAAAGCAATACCAAATAACATGGGAGATTGTTCCGCCAACACTATAGCAGAGAATCAGAATAGAGGATTGCCCCAGATCTCCAAAATCTTCTGAGTACTTTTCAAACACGGACCCTGAACCCATGGCTGAACACCGTTTTCCTTCACCTTAATTGTCGTTCTATTTCTTGCGAACATGATGCAATTTATAAGGCCACGAATATATCCCGGAGGATGGATGGGTAGATGACAAAGACAAGGACAAGCCAGCCACCCTATGGCTATACCTCTGGCCGTGCGTCATCTCTATGGTCATCCTGTCTCCTCGCAAGAATGCAAAAACCTTGGCGCGTGACAGGGGACACAACACCAGCATCTGTCAACAGACCGAGAAACAGAGCAAACACGCACCCAGAGGCACTCCAAGATATACCAGAACAAGCCAAGAGAAGCTCGAGAGAACGCCACACCGCCGCCAGATCTCCGAAGTAGCGCGGTGCGGAGATAGAGAACAAATTCAAAGAGACTGGTATCAGTGCCGAGGCAGGAGGAAACACCCCTCCCTGCGGTCACGCGCAATGGTAGCAGGAAATTCGCTGGGATCTCGCGAACGACCCCGTCTTGAGCGGACTCTTGGCTGTGAATGCAAAGTGTACTCTCGACGTGTCGCCCGACCGGGAGAGACACAATATACCGGGAACATCAGTGCTATCTCGATGGTGTTTGCATGTACACGTTTGGCCAAGTCCACAGTCGACGCCTATGAGAATTCCTTTGCCCGACACCACAGGAGACGCGCATGTGAGCTGTTTGATATTGCGTGCAGTTGAAAAATAGTGTGCATCCACATCAGGGAAACCTAACTTTTCTAGGTTGCACTCCGTAGCTTCAGTAGAACTGGTAGCCTGGTAGGCAAGTCCCCGAATACTTAGCTCTTGGTAGTTGCCATACAGAACTCAGTAGCACCTGGTAGCTACCCTACAAAGCTCAGTAGCACCTGGTAGGAATTGCTACCAGGGCTACCAGCATTACGGAGAATAGGTTTTGAAAGGACAATAAAACAAAAGATCATCTGCTCTCTTCTACCAGTTCCTGTGAACTCTTATCTGAGTTCATACGGTTTTGTGTCATGTTAGCTGATGTTCTGGCGGGGAACTTAATCGTTCACTTAATGGGTGTTCGCGGCCAGAATCGAACGGGGAATCTTCGCAGAACATATAAATTTCAAGAAGTACAAAATTACCACTACACTAAGAGGCCACAGAAATTGTACTCCATCATCAACCCACATCATGGACGGACACCTTTGCTTGGTGCTAGTCTCAAACTTACTATGATGACCAAATCCGTACAACCTCTTGTCAAAATTAAGTTAGAGTCAAGAGCCTTCTCAGTCACACACTTGAACTGAACTGGGTACTAGAATAACAAAGGCTTGTTTATTCACCAACTCTGGGTACTATGGTACTGAAGTCTTACTGGGGTCAGCCAGACTTCAAACAATAATTACTTTTAAATTTCATAGCAGGTAAAGATAGACAAGACTATTGTGGACCACTAGATACCCTGCAATTTATGTTGAGGTTTGGTGTTACTCTAACATTCAAGGAACCCTTCTCACAGGTTTTTCTTTTTCATACAATTGTAGTTGGTTGGATTTGCTTGAAATAAATGGCATTTGACTCCCATTAATCACTTCTCTGTCTTATTTCTCAATGTAGAGTTAAACTATATGGCTGGCTCACCTTCTCTTTAGGATGAACATCACAGTGTTACATTCACATGAAACCTAGCTCTAGAATAATATTTCTGACACTTCCCAGATATCCATACAACATTACTATTAAGCATTTGATACAATACTGTGTCATGCTACCAAGGACTGCATGGAAGACTACAGAGTGCTACCAACCTGACATGCAAATCTACTTGTGCTACTGAGCCAACATACAAAGCTACTGAGTGCTACGGAGCTGACCTACAAAGCTACTGTGCCCTACCACACTGGTATGCCAAATCTACTGAAGCTACCAAGCCACCTACCAAGTCTACGGGCGCTACTGTTGCTACCAGGCGCTACCAGGCAAACAGGGTACAGCTACCAGAGCTACCAGGGGTAGGTAGCACTGGCTGTATGCAACCAAGCAATTTAGTGTTTCCTGATGCAAGAAAGAGCTCGACCGAAGCTTTATTCAGATAGGTACGTGTAGGTTGAACCCTGGAATTCTGTTACTCTATCTCCAATTTTAGTTGAGGAATTCGATTGGGCGCTTCAAAAAACAATTTCTTGCGATTTTTATCGCGTTGCGGCAAACTCATCACAGGATGTTACATCGTGTCACAACCAACATGTTTCGCAATTGATTGCTGTCTAGCACACAATACCAGTGTAATATGGCTAAGGTGCAGTTTGCAGTTGGTAAATGCATCCCATTAGATGCTTCATTTGAAATATCACGAAGGTCTATGAAAAAGTAAATATCTCAGACACTTCACAAAAAAGTGTGTTTTGGGACTCCTTGCACCCTCCAGAACTTACTCATTTCTCAATGGATTCCTTCGAGCCCAGTCGTAGAGTTGTCCATATAATGATGATCTAAAATAGTTGCCAGCTTACCCCGAACGTACGAGGCCGCGTTGAGACGGTTGAGACGGTATAAAGCAAAGATCAGGAATGCTGGAAAATGAAGGTTGAAACGTGACCTCACACTGACAGTGACAAACTTGTGCGGGCATTTTGCAAACACCAAACACCAACAGCAGATATCTGAGGAAGCAAAAAAAAAGGTCAATGATGAAGGAATGGCGCAGGGAGAACGGAATTTTCACACCGAAAATTTTGAAAAGCTGAGAGTAGAATCGGAATCTGTTACATAATAAAATACTCAGCCACCGTGACAGAGATTCAAGGTTCGTTAGATTCGTTTCTTATGAATGAGTCAGGTTTGGAGTACAGCCACTGTTGAGGCTTCAAAAATCTAATGAATCTGGAGCACAGCCACTAATTTCATTACAGTCAGTAAAAGTGGACCGTAAAATTGGGTGGTCGGAAAATGACGGTCTCGAGATTCTATGAACGATTACTAAGTACTCGTAACTATTTCTGACTGGCTCGTGGGCCACCTAAGGACTTAGAACCCTCAGCCACCAGAAGCTATCCAGTAGATGCAAGATTATGTTAAAGATAGCTGTTCATTCCTAGCTGCTGCGAGACATTCCCGAACCCAAAAGAATGTTGTTTGTTGTGCATAGTACAATCCCAATACACAGTAGCAGTGTCAAATGAGCGAAGAAAAGCTACATCAATCTACTAGCAAGCTATATACCTCCGCCACTGGTATCCCCGTAACCCCAAACAACCTGCGCCGTGATCCGCCCACATATCCCCGCGCCTCGCAGCGCGCACCCGAAGAACGCCAAACGCTAAGCAACAGATTATAGGTCCCAAAATGAACGCAGGCATCCTGCGAATGATTTTGGACCATTTCTGGGAATTTCCATGATGTCGTGATGGTTCGGCGTATTAGTTTCGGCGGTAACCCCGAATCGGGCATAATTGGCCTAGTGGGCCACCTCTAATGGTCCTCTTCACGCAAATGTATCCCAAATCATCTACAAGGCGTAAATGCACTATTATAGGCCCTTAAACAACGCATCAGAAGTATATTCCCAGCTAATTCTATTTTCAGCAAGGCGGGGTAAGTATCAACTGAATTGCTCGCTGGGAACGCGACGGAGGGTGTCAACATCCAGAATTTTGATACATTTTACTTCATAAATAGTATTCGGATGTGCCTGAGTATCGAGAATGTTCTTTGCATGCATATAATACCTCGGAAAAAACTCGTCTTCAGGTGCCACTGAAATGTGGCGATTTGGGGCAGTAATTGGCTGTTAGCGAGAAGTGGGACGGGCAGCATGCCATCGACCTGGGGGCCAGCCTCACCTGTCTTGAATACAATATCAAAATCCAGGTGCACAGGAATGTAAATCGTTCATTACAGAAGTAGCCAAGTTGAGCCTTCCTGAGTGTTCCAAATATTTAACTACGATTCCTCAACCAGGATTTCAAACAGGACGTCAACCTAGACTCGTTACCAGTCTGCCTACGGGATGATACCAACCTATTGTGGCGGGCACGGTTGCGAGTCTAACGTCAACCTACCGCACGTGGCATGGTCAAGTCTGGAGAACAGGAAGGTTCAGAGGCCCGTGATGGGAACCTGCGATTCATAATTCGAGACAGATTGAACAATGCCGCAGAAAAGCTCGTTGGACTCGAGCTTGGGCCATGCGCGCGAAAAGTTCAATGGACAAAATTTTTTTATCATCATTCAAAGGGTAGAACCTCAGACCTGGGCTTCAGCAATAGTATGAGATATTTCTTTGTTGAATGTTATGTCTGCGAATAGCATGCGAGGTACTCAGGAGCTTTCATTTGGTGGAACGGTCTGCACGGACCGAAATTAGAGTTTACCGTCTCTACTCTGAAATATAATCCGCGACTCAAATTTGAACCATGAATTAACCAAATTCCAATGTGGATTCTACACATGAAGAAGCAAGAATTTTGGTCGAGTTCGGGTCAAGCGGCCCGAGTCAGCACAGCAGTGATCAGGTCAACAACGTGTCCCGCCATGACGGGAACGACCCGCATCGTCATCGATCTCTTCGCCCACCATGTCCACTCAAAGTGAGTGCCCAGCTCGAACAGTTCTGCCCGCCTTTACTTACAATTAATTGATAGGCTACATCGTCATGTTCAATAAGGACGCCACCGCGAAGGAGATTGAAGACGTGAAGAAGAACGTCGACAAGAAGGGCAAACAAATTTCATTGCTCGAATGACCTTTCCGATACTCACTCACCTCCTCGAACGCAGATATACTCCACACCTATAATATCGGGGATTTCCGGGGCTTTGCTGCGAGGCTGAATCCCAAGACGTTGACTAAGTTTACGTCTTTGCGAGGAGGGGTCATCGAGTCCATTGGTGGGTTGGCTCAACTCACGATTGAAGGTCTGCTACTCATTCGCAAACGCATTTCATCCAGAGCCCGATGGCGTGTATAAAATCCAAATAACACACTAGTACTTGCCCTGGAATGAATCAGAACTTATACGACTTTTTACGTCCGGAGTAGCATAGAGCAAATAAGACATGAATCGTGCTCGATTCTCCGGTGTTCCGGACTGCCGAGGGCCACAGCTCCGACGTGGCTGATATCGCAGGTGATTTTACTATATATAGGTCGGCCAACGCGCTCCAGCAATGCCGCCCGATTCTCGCATCGCCTGGCGCTTCCATCAAGTCGCGGGTGATTCGTTGTTGGCCTATATCCATGGACGTGGAGTCCTCCGGATCGCGTCGTGCCCTAAACAAGGTGAGAATCCGCCTTCACTGTTGGCTCAAGAAAAGGGAAGCTCAACGGGGTTGCACAAGGTTCAATTCCAAGCAATAAAAGGGCCGGGGCGTGTAATGAGCACTCGCGAATCGCACACCATGTGTCAATGAGACGGTAAGTTGAATACTCCAAGAAAGCTCGAGTGAAAACCTTTACATTACCTGCGAGTTGAATTTACTTCGCTCATCGCACGCTGACCCGAACACGAGCGCAAACTCAAATATTCCAGCACTTCCGCATCGTCATTCCAACCATCTTGGCGAAAGGTCTAATGGCCTTTCAGCCTGTCCGTCATTGAAAATGGAACGCTGCAGGCAGAGAGAATTCCAGGCGGCCATTTGGGCATTCATACATCGGGGTTGGGTAAATCTATTACAGTTGCAAACCGGGAGCGCAAGACAATCATGCCGCAATATCGGAAAGGTACACCCTCCCTTCATACGCTTGGAGGGTCACGGTATCTTCATGCGATGGGCCTAAGGTTTGCCCATCCTCCGCCCTAGCTCCTGCTTGTTTATCCTTGATGTAGTTTCCAATAGCCAGCCTGAACTTGGAGTCGCCTAGGCTCAACGGGAGCGGGAAAACCACCTCGCTGTTCGTGAAGTTCAGCACAATGAGCGCGGTATGACCTTTGTATGCCCGTATATATGCAAACACCTCCTCGTGTTGGGGTGCCAAGTGTTGAAAGTCGCCGTAGATCTAGTTTCCTGGTAAATTAGATAAACAATCTAACGAATAATTGCGCACCAGGACTTCATGCTCCTTACGTAATTGCAACGCCTGTTTCCAAAAGGTGTACACGCTCTGTGGGTCGTCGAGCTGTGCCTCCACGTTCCAGGTCGGGTAATCGTCGTTTACGCGCATCCAAGGCGCACCCGTGGTGAAGCCAGCGTGTAGGCTCGAGTCCCACTACAAGATAACATCGTCAATATAAGGGTTTGCTTGTGCGACAGAGTAACTACCTGCATCGGTATACGCCCGTGGTCGCGAGCTTTTTTCTGCAGCCAGTCGACGACGTCACTCATATCAATAGAAGTTTCGTCACCACCAGATTCGCGCCGGCGCTTGTCCAGTATTCTATCCACGCTAAGCAACGAGACAGTAAAAGACAACATGTGAACTTGCGAGCTTACTCGTGATAGAAATTCTGAGAGGCGACGTCCTTATACTCCTCGATTCCCCACGAGCGAGGAAAGTTCCGTGTCCCAATTTCTTGACCCTGGAATACGTACTGTGTCCCGCCGAGAGTGACCTCCATAATCGCAAGCATCTTGGCCGAAATGGAGCGCCATTCATCAGCATCATTGCCCCAGCGGGTGACCGAGCGCCCTTGGTCGTGGTTTTCAATGAAAACGCTGAGAGGCACGCGTCAGCAACTTTATCAATAGCTCTCTAATGAAAGATACAAACGCATTCCAGAATCCCTCTTCACGCTTGAACATCTGCCAACGGCTAATGATCTCTTTGAACTCGGTGAGCTTCCATGAGCGGTGGCTGGACAGTTTCTGTTGTGTGCCGCGTGGAGAGTCCAAATCAACGAGCTCGAAATGAAAGACCATATTGAGCTCCTTGTTTTCCGGGAGAACGTATCGAGCGAGTTCCGCGGCGGAGTGCGTCAAAGGCGTTTCGCCCACGGTGATCAGGTCATATCCTGGGGATTTTAGAATCCAACGTATGCCCGAATAGAAAATACAGACGAGAGAGCACATTTTTGAACATCTCCTGAAGAAACTCATGCACGCGGGGCCTCGCTCAACCGTCAGATCGTGGAACTTGAAAATCGACGGCACGTACCCATTCGCAAAGAACGCACTAGCCTCTTGATATTCGTCCTCAGGGATGGTCACCGGTGCGTCTGGCAGACCATCGACCTTGGAAATGAGGTTGATGACATCCATCTGGATATCCGTGTCAAGTGAGTACCACAGAAATACACACAAAGAACACACGCGAAAGCCGTTACATCCGCGCTCTACCCAAAACCGCATGACATCCCAAACCGCTTGGCGGACTTGCGGATTTTCCCAGTTGAGATCCGGCTGCTTTGAATGGAACAAGTGAAGATAATATTCATCCGTTGTGTTATCGTATTCCCAAACGGAACCTACAACCACACAGCTTTAAACGAGACGAAATCTTCGAGTGAGCAAGAAACCTTCGAATTGCGCTTTCCAATTGTTCGGCGGGTGACGCTTACCAGCGGCGTCATACTTGGGAGGACGCCAAATATACCAGTCGCGTTTTGGGCTTGTTTTAGATGATCTGCTTTCGATGAACCAGTCGTGCTGGCATATACAGATCGCACACGAGTTGACGTGAAAGTAATGGGACCATACCTCGTCGGAGGTGTGGTTTACAACAAGATCCATCCTACTTTCAATGTGAGGGTGCTTGCTTCGAGTTGAAAACACACACATAAGTTTCATTCCCCGACCATGCAAACCAGCTCGAAGGTTGTCCCAGTCTTCCAGAGTACCGTACCTCGAGTCAATGTTGCGGTAATCTGATCTGCAAATTTATGGCAGCGATTGTCAGGGCGCCAACTATGAAGGACACCAAGGATAAATCACATATCGTAGCCCATATCTGCCAAAGGCGATTTGTAAATCGGCGAGAGCCAGACGACATTCACGCCAAGATTTTCCAAATAATCCAGTTTCTTCGTTATGCCCTTGAGGTCGCCGAACCCATCGCCATTGGAATCGAGGAAAGAGCTTGGATAGATTTGATAGACCGCAGCGTCTTTCCACCAGGTCTCAGAACAGGTCGCCATGCTTTTACTGATCGATGTTCTTGAAGGAAGAGAGGACGATCGGAATCACGAGACGGCATCTCAGCGGCATTTTTCTAGCTCCTTTTTCGGGATGAGGCAAGAGGCGAGCGATCATCAATCATCGTCGATCAAGCCTCGTTGACGACCCCCAAATGGGGTAGGTAGGTAGGTAGTATTACACGGGAAGTTGATAAATCCGAGCGAGTTTTTTTTGCAAATGCAAAAAAGCTTCCGCGTTGGTTTCACGTGCGATGACGAGGATACGGCGTACGATGCAATACCGACTTTCAATGGTTTCAATCGTGAACTTTTCACTGTGACTTCAAACCTAGGCCGATAACGCTGAAAATTTGCAAGACCCCCCATTTTCACATATAATACATCGATATAAGTACTCAGAGTATTTTATTTCTTGTAGCAAAGCGCACATTCCATTTTTCATTCATTTTGTGATTTCAATCGGCACGCTTCGGCACGGAGATACGGTGACATCACAAAGTTTTGTACCGGTCCGACGCTCCCGAATCAGCGTTCCCCCTCAGTACTCAGTCCTCCCCCCCCATTTCACGTGTTCCCGACAAAGGCAAGTCTGTGTCATCGACTTTACTATCGCTCGCCTCTTGGGATGAGGTCGCCGCGTTGGCTTCCTTCAATGTACGTACGGTGCGAAGCCAAGTGCGCGGTGAGCCAAGCTGGCGCTTGGTTGAGCACTAATGAAGCTGGCCGCGGTGGGCAGTTAGGTCGGAACAGTCGCTTCGGACCCCATGAAGCCTTTCAATGATCGGAGTATTCAGAAAAGCCAAGCCAAATTGAAAAGTAGTGAACCGCTAACTGGCCTCCCCAAGTGGATAGTCATAAGAACAAGAAATCTTGGCCATTCAACGACACAATATCTGCCCTCTCCGCCCTCCATCTGGTAGTAATTATATCCAGCGAGCACCACTGCTGCGGAGACACGACTGTCACGAGACCTGAACGCTCGAACAGCTTCGTCGATTTCCCCAATGAAGATTTTTCGGTACGCTGGGAACCGATCAAAGTCTCTGTACCGTTCAGGAGATGAAGGCATTATTGCTGCGTCTGTGATGGGGAGCCGGTTGATCAAGTCAAGGAAGTGATGCTGGATACATCCACTCGTCAGGACATGTAACAATACAAATATGCGACTCACCACCATGTTGCGACCATCGGAGTCGCTCGCGATTTTTATGATAAGGTTGGGAGCTCTACCAATTCCATGACTCTCAGTTTCGTGTGCAGCCGCGTTTTCGACGAATATCGAGTTGACGTTCATGCGCAGGGACGTCAGATTCTGCAGCTGAGCCAACACGCCGGCGTTGTGCATGCCGAAACTCCATCTCCCTTCCCACTGACCACGACACGAGAGCGCCACAAGGGACTGCGTATGGTGGGGTAATACGTCGGTGAAAAACTCGTCTGCGCGTCGATTGGCCTCCTCTTCGCTCTCTTCTCCCGCACGCGTAATGGTGAGCCGTTCGAGCCCAGAGTACGAGGAAAGATACTGAAGCATATCCTCCCCGATGGTGTCGGTGCGAATCTCAGTTAGATGTATGCCCTCTTGGCGCAGACTGTTCCATATCTCTGGATTTCCGTTGAAAAGCCAAAGAGATTTGAGAGATCGCAGATGAGGTATGGTGCCGTGATCTAATCGAGGATGGAACTGAAGCATATGGAGTTCGGTAAGCAGAAGAGGCTGTGAGAGCCGGGGAAACAGGTCGGCGAAGCTGTCCAGAGGAGGAATTCCCAAGTGTAGATCATCCGTTTCAAGATGAAGAAATGAGAGTCCAGGACTATTGCGAACCGCATTATGGAGCGATCGGCAAACGCCCGCTAAAGACATTTCGTCGGAGGATCTAACTGTCAATTTCTGGAGATTGGCGAGCCGCTCGAAGGAGCAGTCGAAGTTTCTTGCAAAGCCCGACTGGTCAGTCGTCAAGCGGAAATCCAGCTGAGGAAGAGAGCCCATGAAGTCATGGATGGTTTGCGGCGTCCACGTCGTCTCTTCTGTCCAACGTGAGAATTCCCACCTATTTTATGCATTCAGGACAAAGAATATTGATCAAATCGGCCACTTACAGAACAGTCCGCACACCTTTGAGCGATTCTAGAGCTGGACGAAGGACGTGTTCCAGGCGGGCTTCGGCGAGCTCCAGCTGATATTCGTCGTTTACATGATCCTCGTTCGGGTCAACTACGAGGGATGGAGAGAGGCGCTTGATTGTGAGATTGCGGGCAAATTCCGACCACCGCGTGGTCCCTGTAGCCAGCGCTTCCAGGTGCGAAAGACCTATTTCAAGCCGAGAGCTGTGGACATCTAAAAGGACTGAAGAGAAGAATGAGGGTGCGACGGCATGGTTAAGGCTCCAGCACACGACTCTCAGTTGTCCGTGATGAGCTGGAATCTAAGAGGAGGTGTTATTTGATAGGTCTCTTGGAGATAAAGAGTAAGGATACGGACCCTATCAGTAATCTCCTGGAGCAGTTCAAGGGACAAGTCAAGGATGGACATGGTGGTTTGGAGGAAGGTCTTCGGGCCCGAAGACTCGGAGATCTGCCAGAAGCCTGATGAGGTTCGGCACGGCGTTCGGCACCCCCTTCAATTCCACACTTGGGTCAGTTGAAGGATGTTGAGCAATGAGGAAGGTCAGGCACCCAAATATTGTAAGTAAAGATAAGTCGTACCACTCGCGCCTTGGCCACTTGGGGCGTGAAATATTATCCGTGCTTTTTGTTATGGCGCACCATTGAAATTTGTGACCATAGCCAGCTGCCATACAACATTCAACTCCCAGTTTGATACGTGTCCCGTTCAGAAGTATTTGGGTTGGTCAAAAAATGAAAGTTATTGAATATGAATGCCATGGACAGACCGAAGCATAAGCGAGTTTATTCATGCTTTCTCTCATCCTTCCCTCGCGAATAAACACGCAATTGAATTTGAAAACTGAAGAACTCAGGCTCGTAGTCTGGCGGCAAAAATGAAATATCATTCATGTCCAATACTCGCTGGTTGAATTGAAGGATCTAAAATGTGCGTGCATCGTTTGGATGAATAGTAGCCCCAATCACTATATGTCCAATAACACGTCCCTTAAAACCCTCCCGGCACACCTTTTTGGAACAGCCCCCGGTCATACTTCTTGTTGACCTCCTGTAGCTTCTCCTTCTCTACCCCGTACGATCCCCCCCCACCGGCCCGGACATACCTACAACTCGGACATACAACGATTTCTCGCGCAATAATGAACCGTTTCCCATGATTTTTGGTTTCATATGAGCTATATCATATCATATGCCCTAAAGATTACATACCCCCAAGTAGTCAGGGTCTGCGTGTTTCCCAATTAGCAGCCCCCGAGAAATGGGGAGTGGTGTAATTTTCAGTGATTTTCGGTATTTTAGAGCTCTATAGAGCTACTTATCGTGCTATATATTGACAATAATACATCTCAGGATGCATACATATTGTGCAAGGCCCCATGTAGAATTTCAGGCCTCCAGGTGCTGTGTATATCTCACGGTCCGTCGAAAAGATGTGAGCTTTGAGCCAATTTTGATCCGACTTTGGTTTAAAAATTCGGGGTGTCTTGTCACCTCTCTAGAACTCGGGTTAACTCGTCTTGGTGCATAGACGTAGGGCATATATGCAAGATTCATCCTACAAAGTTTCGGCCTCCTGCGACAAAAGGGGCAATCAAGGTAAGGGTAGCAATCAGAAAATGACATGATACCTACTACTCGGACACTCGGACCTGTCAGTGTCAGAGAAATCGGCCTCGTGCAAGCAGTTGTGAACCGCCACAGGATTCCTTTTGTTCATCCTATGTATTTTCCAAATTGCAAGCGATCTGTCTACTCAGATTGATACGACTGCACCTGTGAGTAAAGATATTCACATGTTTTCCTTAAGTGTCCGAGTACTAGGGGAAGAATAGTATTTGGCCGCAGGAGACCTATCTACATTTTTTCCTTCGCCTTCATTCACTAAAAGTAGGAGACAGATTTGTAGGAAACATTCCAAAGAATAGTGGTGCCATGCTAAATTGTTTATATTTGCCCTGTAGCCCCAGAATATGATGAAATTTGCCAGGAATTGCGAAGTTTGTGCAGGAATAAAGCCATAGTGGAAAATTCGGCATGACAGCATTGTGGTCCAGATTCACACACATTTGTCTGCGAAACCTAAGAGATTTGAGGCAAATTGAAGGGGCTGATACATTTTGCGTGGCGGCTTGTCAAGCTAGAGGGACACACCTCCTGGATGACTCAAATATTCTAGGGAGGGTATAGTGTGGACGAGGTACTGCAGTGTAGTTTCACGGAGGCGTGACGAAAAGGAATGAGGATGCAGAGGGCGAGGAAGAGCGGAACAGATCTCTGTTGTGGTGTCACGTACGCGACAGAGATCGAGGTATGGGCGCCCAAAAAGTGCCGACTATGCTACAAATCCGCTTTCTCGTCTGTCTTGCCTCTTACTCAGGCAGTTCGTGCCTCGCCTGCCAGCAAGGTTGCTGCATCGAGGGCATGAAACCCGGAGACGTGGCAGAGCCAACCTATTCGCTGCGCAACTGTGGGAACATCCCGGAATATGCCGAGGATGTAGGTGGAGGGAGGAGACAGGCGCGGAGGTGCAGTCCAAACAGGGTCATTGACGAATAGAAGTACTCACTGGAGGCACCACCATGTCCGCCGTACCCCTCTACGTTGTGCTACCACAACCTACATACGCCACAAGAGGGGTTGTCGTACTTAATGCGGAGCGGAGTTCTCTTGCAATACTAGCATTAATGACACCAGGCAGGCCTGCAGTTAGACTTCATTCACCACCGGTGAACGCAGTCTCGATCGCTCCCCTACTTCTATTGTTGTGCCAGCGCAATCTTTTTTTCCCTTTTCGAAGCAAGCCACGGCTTATTCCACCTCCGCCCAATAGGGGCAGTCAGAGTAGATTTTAATGGGTCGTTTCTGGACTCGTTTCTCGAGTCGTTTCTCGAATTATGAACATTAATTAAAGCGTGGGAGAAACGAGAAACGACCGAGAAACGCCACAGAAACGCCTCCAGAGCTGTTTCTACAAGTCGTTTCTGGGCGTTTCTCCACCAAAATAAATCCGAGGTCGTTTCTGCCCACGTTTCTGATGCCAACAATTTAGAGAAACGACTTCAGAAACGACTTCAGAAACGGCCCTAGAAACGACCCCAGAAACGTCGAAACGACCTACTCTGACTGACCCTAATGTTGGCTGTTTGTGTCAAATAAGGACAGAAATCCTTACCGTCAAGCAACTTTGCCATTCTAGCCCACCGCAGGATCGCCCTCTGAATCACCCCTCGCTGCCGTTGCATATTCTATTCGTTATCTTTGCTGTTGTTCCTCTTCCATCGAACTATCCGTGTTCCTCCACTTCCATTGAACTATCCATGGCAGGACTTCCATTTCACCTCATCGATTATTGTCCATCCCTGGACTTCCATTGCGCCTCATCGATTGTTCGATACAGAAATTTCCTTGGTACTTGAAACGTATAAAAGCAGAGTCCCTTGTGCCTCAGAGCTCACAGCTCAACTCGTCAGTTACTCATAACCGTCACTTTTCCCGAAAACTCATCATGTGGAACATCATTCATGTCAACGCCAGCACTCCCAGCCAGACTAGCATCATTTTCGGCGGTCTGCCGGGCAAGGAGGCTGTAGGACCTACGAACAGTCTCGGTCCTGAGAGCGCTGTTTACGTCCTCGCCTTCCCCGGTCTTGGGTACATCAAGCTCACAGATGTCGGGCCCAATGGTAAGCTTTGTTGCGCGCCAATTCTTTATGTGAGCTTTCCAACTAAGAATGCCTGTTGCGATGTAGGAAACGGTCCCGGAAGCTGGAAGGTCGCTGTCAGCGGATCTTCCAAAAACTGGACTTACGAAGGTGGTGGGCAGGCCACAGTCTCGGTCGACGCTAATGGTAATTATACCATCTCGGGAGGGTCCAACACCATCAATGGCTCAGTGTAAGTGAATTCACATCGGCTGGCGTTCAGGTTGACAATAGATGTCAATTTTTAGTACCAGATTCTAATCCGTTGGTCCGATGGATGCGTCTGGCTAGCTTGTAGTACTCGTCGAAAATGCAGATGCTCGAAAGAAATTGAATCATTGTTTTACTATGACAAGAATCATTTGTGAAATGTATCTTACCTTGGGGCACAGCGACTTTCAGAGGTCAGCCAACTTCGATTGAACTTCAATTGATGGCTTCTTCATTGAGATCCAACTTGAGGTCATGTTGAAGGTCATTGGACTCGATGGAAAGGAGACGTATTCGGCCGTGGGCGTGGACGCGGAGGACCGAAAAAGCAATAGGAGCGAATAGTCTGTTTTATCCGGCGAGTGGTGGGGCTTAGGACATACACTGTGTGCCTTCCTTCTGCCCTAGTGAAGAGCAAAAATACGCTATTCGGAAAAATGATGTATCATTAGCCGTAATTCCGTACAGGAATTGCAAGCGTAAGTAGGCCTGCCCAAGCTTTGCATTCCAGGTCAGTCTTCCAACTCCTAGGTTGATAGGAGAAGAAACGAAACCGAAAGCTACATGGAAACGGTAAAAGGGTGCGAATAAAGGCGAATAATTATTGGTCGATATTCAGAAACGCCGCACACGCTGGCTGAGTTTTCTGGAGCAGCCAGAGAAGAACAGGTCCAGTAAACCGATGACATGGCGCGCAACGAGGGCAAAAAGGGCACTAGATACGAGAGGAAAGCGAGAATGCACGAGGCGTAACTTGGCGAGAACCCGCAAGTATGCCAGTGGCTTCATGAAACATACACCGCAGGGCTGCGTTTAGAGTAGGGTCCGATGGTCCGAGACGCTATTTTGAGCGAAACGCCGTTGGGCACGGGCTGCACCTGCGGTCAGCACTCATGTCGAAAATCCAGCGAAACGTATGCGTATTCGGGTCGGCATGACCAGACTCTCTGTTGGTCATGGACGAAATACCAAGGGGCACTCGGGATTCGAATAATGGATAGGGGGTTGAAAGATTTTTAAGGCCCTCCGTCAGTCCCACGGGTAGTGCCGGATCATCATTACTCAGTAGTGCTCAATGCGCGCACTGCAGATTGACACAGCGCGCGCGTACTGCGCGGGCACCAGCAAGGTGCTTCTGGGGAAGACTTCTTGGCAGGCAAAGGGAATCCTCATTGCCTCGAAGCTATTTCCTCTCCACCCTGTGTGTATATCCCAATCGCCGGAGGCGACAACACTGAGACTGACTCGACCGATTCCAGCACAACCCAGCGGTCACTGGCCCGCATACGCCAGAGGTAGGTCCTTGACGCCGTCGTGGCACGGTTGACTCATTCCGTGCAGGGCTTGTGCAAGGCCCTCATGACTTCCTTGAAGGCGCTTAGCACTGAGTGCGTGTTCCAAGTCCGCGAATGGCGAATATTTGGTCGTTGAACTAACAAATTTCTGCAGCAAAGCTCGATATATGGTATCTCCACGCACCCGATCGCTCGACGCCCTATTAGGTAACCCTCGAGGCCATCGACGAGCTGTACCGCGAGGGCCACTTCAAAAAATTTAGAATCAGTAATTATATGTCGTGAGTTTGCTTCCGATTTCCCGCGCGGTATTGCAAGATCCAATAATAGTGGCGGTCAAAGTAGGTGCTTCAAAGGTGCTTTAGAAGTGCTTAAGGAAGTGTTTAAGAAGTGCTTCAAGAATTATTAAAGCGTGGGAAAAGCACTAAAATTCTGAAGCACTTTTGAATCGTCGAAGCGCCTCTAGAGCCGCTTCGACGTGCTTTAAAATGTGCTTCAACTTTAATTTTATTCAAGCAAACTACATCGTGACTACGTAGCTGACTAAGATCTATTTTGGATTTTTGTCCGCCAATCTGCTCCCAGAATATCTGACCAGCTGTCGCCGTCATCCGAATTCGAGTCCAAGCTTTCGACAGATGACATCGAGGAAAGAGTGTAATCTTGCTGCGCCTGAATTGCGGCTGCTGCACAATTTTCTCGACGAATTTAGGCTTCTGCACGCTGACGTAGAAGGCTGCCAACCCTTGTGGTTGCGTACATAGGCTTTCAGGAGGGCCTTTTCCCGAGCGGCGCGTCGAGGTCCCGGTGGCGCCATGGCAGAAAGATGAAATTTGATCCAGGTATAAGTCAGCATAAGCAGAAATAGTAAGCATGAAGCACAATTCCAAAAGTGACGGTCAAGGTGAATTCTGCTTATCCCACGCTTATGATGTCAAATAAAATTTTGAAGCACTTCTGAAGCACTTCCTTAAGCACTTCTAAAGCACCTTTGAAGTGCCTACTTTGACCGCCACTAATTACTCATCCTTCTTCACAGATGGGAAGTCACAGAAATAGTCGGCATCTGCAAGCAGCATGGCTACGTGCAACCTGCAGTGTACCAGAGCAGGTGCAATCCAATCCACCGCCTCGTCGAACCGGAGCTGTTTCCCGCCTTGCGCAAGTTCGGGATAGCATTCTATGGATACAATCCACGTATGTTCCTTTCCGCGTCTTTCAAAAACTTTATCCTAGCTGATTTCCCACAGTCGCGGGGGGGTTCTTCACCGACCGCTACACGTCCATCGACGCCGAGGCTGAGACTGGATCGCGCTTCGACCCCGAGCGCTTCCAGGGCAAGGTGGGATTCCCTTAGAACGTCTGGTCTGTGTGCCGATGGTGTGCTTACCATTATTATCTTCCGTAGACCTTCCGCGGCAGGTTCGTTCAAATCTCGTTCTCCTTCTACCTTGTTGACTCGGATCAGCAAGTACTGGAAGCCGGAATACTTCGCCGCCCTCGTCTCCGTGCGCACCGTCGCGTCCGCCCACGGACTCACCATGTCGGAGGTCGCGCTGCACTAGATGGCTCACCATTCGTTCATGTGCTCCGAGTCGGGCGACGCGGTCATCATCGGCGGGTCAAATTTGAAGCACATCGAGGAGGTGAAGCCATTTTCCCTTTGCTCTTTTCATGCGTTCTACTAGTACTCACATGAGTTTTCTCGGCGAATCTCATTGACCTCGAGAAAGGACCTCTCCGTGAGTTGCGTTCAGCTTATGTATTCCATGTCATTCCAACTTCTCCCTATTCTTTCCTTTTCATTTGAATGTGAACTGGCACTTACTGGCAATTTCGCATATGCACGGATAGCGGACGATGTGGCGGCAGCACTGGACGCGGCGTGGGCTGACGTAAAGGGGACGTCGAGCAGTTACTTTAACTGAGCAGCGTTGGGCAGAGCACTCACATGAAGGCGCGCAGAGGTGGGATGTTGATATTCAGAAGCATAATGTAACGGTCCTTTGAGATATTTACCGGTCAACTTCTGACGCAATTCGGATTTGCGGACGGAAATGGAAAGCACATGAATGGCACCCTGAATCAACTTTGAACCAACCTGAGCTTCAAGCGATCAAAACTGCATTTCATTTCATATGTATCGTGTTAGAAGCTACATACTCGATATCACGGGCGGACAGGATGCGAGTGTAGTCTTTCGAGTCAGCTGGAGCGATGTATTATATTTCTGGCACCGGGGTTATTTAAAGCCTGCAGCCCTTAGATCTTCATACAAATGGCAATTGATTTATCCGATCAAGCCGCCTTGGTTGAACAAGCATAATTCTTTATCGCTTTGTGCAGGTGCACCAGACAACACCTATCATGATGTTGCGAGGTTAGCGGAGCTGGGAAGGTATCAATATGGTTTGTTTTTTTTTTTTTTTTTTTTTTTTTTTTTTGGTGGTACGCAGAGGTAAGGGGACAACCAACAAGGTTGGCCTCCCAAAACCAGGTAAGTATGGGGGACCTGTGGACCCCCAAGAAGAGTGAGTGTTTCCACCCCTGAGGAAATGCCTTACGCACTAGCCTAAGCTGTAGTGTGGGGCTCGCTCCTGCCTTTATCTATTCCGGCCGCGTCGCCCAACAGGCGGGGACGGTGGTCTTCTTGACCTATCAGCAGCTATACCCACTAAAACCTCAGGTTCTCTCAGCCAATCATCTGGCATTTGATCTTCATCCTTGAGAACACCCCTCCAGGTACCAAGTACGAGGGAGGGAGCAACAGAGTATTGCTTTCCATACTTGAGAGTATTGGTGAGATTACGGTCAACCTCAATTCGCTCGTTCATGGCGAACACCCACTTGTTTCGAACTTCATGGTCGGACGGTGGGTCCGTGCCTTCTTGGCCAACAACAAACTCGCAGCGGAGTTTCCAGACGAGGTGGATGGATTCAGTAATAAGAATCTTATAAAGTCTGTCATCAGCAGGTGATTTGCGCCCTTCTACAGTGAAGGACGCTAGGCCCGAGCCTAGTAAGGCCCCCAATGTTGGGGGCTGCCACGTACGGCCCCTCTTCGTCCAGAGCTCTTCCGCCAGGCTCCAGATTTTGGCCTGGCCAGGCCGGGTGCATTGGAGAAGGATGTGCTCAAGGCTCTCTGGGACCTGACATGTGGTGCAGAGCTCTCGCTCTTCAAACCCCGGGATATGTTTCCAGTATTTTCCTATTCGGAGGGAGCTATGCATGCATCTCCAGAGGAAACTTCGTATCTGTCGTGTAATATCTTTGTGTCTTATTGACTTCCAGATCTTTGTGGGGGATGGGGAGTACCCATAGAGTCCGGATACTGCGGCCTGGACCAAAGCAATGCGTTCCTCTGTTGCTTGCCTTGCAGTGGGCCCACGCAGGGCCTTAATTGCACTGTAAGCAGTAGCTTGGGTGAGGGTGGATAATTTAATTCCCCTCAACACAGTCTGCGGACGGGGTGTGAGATTAAAAGGCACCTCCCCTTGGTACAGGAGGCTAGCACCTGCTAGCTCGACCGCTGTTCTGCAGTTCTCCTTGTCCATACTTTCCTTGGCTAGCAGAAATTTAGTTTGGGCTGTTCTTAGTCGAAGCTCTGACATAAGGGAGAGTAAGGCTTTCCCATTTTGCACACCGATCCATCCTCGGTCTTCCCATGTATGGATTTTCTTCATAATTTTGACCATGGTGTTCCGGTTGCTTACAATGTGCAGGGGAATATTCACAGGTGAACTTCGAAGAGCCCGTATTGTACCTAGTATCATTGCGCACGAGAGGGTCTGGGGTAGGTCTGTGGGGGTCCTAGTGCCTATGTTCCGTGGGTCTATTGCGGCAAAGGCCATACCAAAACCCGCCTTTGCGTCTGCATTGCCAGGTCTCTGGCACGCTGCATCTATGAATATTTTCATTGGGGTTTCCTGAGGGTCCTCTGCTATCATGGGTGGAGGTAGAGCAGGGGGTGCAGTCAACATGGGTGTTGTCTTGGTGAAAACCCGGAAGCCCTCAGTAAGGCTGGTAATTGGTTCAGAGTCTTGGAACTCATAGGTCTCCTCTGACTCTCTGGACTGTGGTGGGGGGGCAACACCTGGATGCTGTGTTCTAGGGTCCCACTTAGGAAGGATCTCATCTAGTTTCTTCCTCGCAGCTAATGCGCAGGAGTGTGGGTTTAAACACCCTTCCTTGCGGTCCTGCATGCATCCTTGGCATTCACAGTTTCTGTGTGCTACATGTTGTGGATCATGTATCCGCACCAGTATTTTAACCGCATTCCCAGTGCAGTGGGCGTTGTGGTTCTGCCGCAGGCACTTGCACTGAGGTTTGTTGTTGAGCTGGCGTACTTCCGGGTTTTCCCCGAAGTGGTGGAAGAGGGGAAGCATCTCTCTCAGCTGGGGAGATGGGTTTGGGGTGTCGAATGTGACTCCGAATTTCTTTGCTACATCCACCATTTCTTTTAGGTGGGTTGGCAGTTTATTTCGCAGTGGGGAGAAGTTCTGCAGGAACATATTCACATGTGAGCCTTCCTGGACCCGTGAGGTGATTTTGTCACTTCTGGCGATCCGCGTGTCAGCGACATAGGCCCATGCGGCTCGCTTACCTGGGTCAAGTTCAAGGTATGATTTCAGCCTTATGAGGTGTAAAGCCTCGTTGCGGGATTTAAGGTCAAACATGTTCTTACCCCCTGAGGAGATGGGTGCCATGAGCATGTCTCGCTGGACTGGGGAGGTCTTCGCCCCGGCCCACATGAATTCTCTCTGAACCTTGAGTAGGTGCTTCTCAACTGTTTTAGGCATTCCATTGACCTGCGCAAGGTACTGTGTTTTGGACCCAAATGCAATCTGGGCAATGTGGCACCGGCCTTCAATAGTAGGGTGATTGCGGTCCCACCTTTCCAGAGTGGAATCAATATCCTCTAGGACTGGAGTCCATATCGCTTGACAGTCAACTTTGTTGCCTATCCGCGCACCCAGGATGCGTACTGACTCTCTGTCTTTCGCAATATTTATATTCTGAGGGATAGCCTCATCGTCTGCATTGATCTTCCTTGTTAATATTAGGTCTCCTCGGTAGGCCTCGGATCCGATTGGTATCACTTCTGTCTTACTGACGTTGAATTTCGCACTGGAGGCTTTACACCATTTTTCAAGGAGGCCCTGAAGAGTGGCAAAGCTGTCCTCCTCTGATAAGTACATGGTGGTGTCGTCTGCAAAGAGGGAGGTCACAATTCTCTCCATCAGGTTGGGGATCTTATATCCTTTAATATCAGATTTGCGCATCATGGCAGCAAGTGGTTCAATCGCAAGATTAAATAGCAAGCAGGACAGGGGGTCGCCTTGTCTGACCCCCCTTATTATTTTGAAGGGGGAGCTCAATACACCGTTTATCACAACCTGTGTATTTGCATCAGCATATAGTGCTTGTACTGTACGTATAAATTGTTCGGGGAAATTGTTCTGCCTGAGGACCTCCCACAGGTATCGATGAGAGGTCTTGTCATATGCCTTTTCTTGGTCCAAGGCAATAATAGCTCCATTCTCGAGCTCGTGCTCTGCATATTCCAGGATCTCAAGAGTGAGATAGATCTGGTCAGATATTTTTCTGCCTTTCATGAAGCCTGTCTGGTTAGGATGGATCAGGTATGGTGCGACCTATCTCTCACCAGGTTCCATTCTGTTGTGACTTACCAGAACAATTATCAACGATTCTGCTAGGCACAATTAATGAAATATTGGTGGACTCCGGTGCGCTCGGTGGTTGGGCGGTTATCACAGCATCGGGAAAAAAGATAATCCGACGCTACAGGTGAGATACTAAAGAGCCTATTTCGATCCTCGAGGCCCAACAGTGCGGGCCGACGAAACTGTCTCTCTGATGACGAGGTTGGGTAGCGGTTTTTTATCCGGGAGCACCATTCCCGCCTTGGCCTCTGGAGCCATGATCACTTCTTTCGAGTAATACTGGGCCCATAGATTCCCTATAAAACGGAACAAATGAAAATCATTCCTTAAAGGAGGACCAGAAATTACCATCCACGAGGTGCGGGTTGACCAATAGGAAGTGCAAGAAACGATCAGCGGGCTTTTCGTCCTCCCCAAATGTCTGTTTAGCTGCGGATTTTTCGTCAGCGACAAGCGTCTGCACGCTGGACGAATCCGATGTTGATCCCGATGCTCTTTCGAGTGGCGGCATGCTACTGATGCCGAAATGAACTATCTGGATCCAAAAATATGTCATGGTGACATGGAATGTCCGGCCCCGTGTTTGTTCACTGTGAGTAATGTATTTCTCCAGACCGTCAAAAATCATGTTCTTGCCTGCACAACAATATGAGCGACCTGAATCTGTTCTAGGCGGGGAACTAACCTTTTTGACGGCCGTGGATTGTGAGCAGAAGATATGCTATACGGATGTGGGTGTAGTGATCCCATGCGGGCAGAGTGAATGTCGAGAATTGCTCCAGGAATTACGCAGGTGATGAGTCATGTTCTGCACGTATCAGCCACTGGTCGAGCTTCGATTCCAATGCTTCAGTAGGCTGTGCGTTGGATGGAGCAGACACAGGAGGCTTGCCCGCTCGAAGGTCTTCGATCGCCTTCAAAAGCCAGCCGAACGCCTCTTCTTCTGTCTTGTTTTTCGTGTCCAAGGAGATGCCAGCGACATGGAATGGCGCGCCCGCAGTTGCCTTTGAAAATATAGAACGAACTTCTTGGAGGGGTATGGGATTTGGAAGATCTTGTTTGGTGGCCAGACTGCGCACACGCATGAATTCGGAGTCCGTCACGAAGATAATTCAAGCAAACTTATATTAGAACTGGCAGATCATTAGGGCCGTTTGGGTACGTTGGATCGGACGTTATGGAATGAATATGGCGAGTCAATTCTTCGACGCTTTCGGCCATACGTTCCCGGTCGGATCCATGTACAACCCTAAACGCATGGTCATTAGCGTCAAGGTCTATCGTGCAACTGAGCACAAACCAGATGAGGGCATCTGAACCTGAAGTATAAGGTCTAAGGACTGAGGCCGGGAGTTTGCCACATCCTCCTACATCCCAGCACCACATAGTGATGATGCGCCCATTTCCCGCACGCGCTTGAATCTTCTCCACATTCAATCCTATTGTGGGGATAGTTGTGACGATTTCCCCTAACATATTCAGCCCGGGAACAAAATCGGAGGGACAGATACGTCGACAGACCTGTTTTCAGGCGGTAAAGGAGGGTCGTCTTCCCTGCGGCGTCGAGTCCCAGGACTGGGATCTTGTATCCATTTGCTGGGCGAGGATAAAAATGTCCGGCAAGACGGCGGAAAGGCGTGAGGCTCATTTTAATTATCTGGAGAACTGGGCTCAAGATTTTATAGCAGGGCTGCGCGTACGTGGGCTGCTCTTTATCGTTGTGGCACGTACGTGGTCGTGGTTGAATGATACTAAGCAGTCATATCACATCATCACCATCCAGATGTCAACGTCAACTACTGCGGAGCGATAGTACTACCCAATCGGGTCCTGGAAGCTGTACGCATAGTTGAGGTACGTAAACGGCACCCAAGTTCCCTTCTGCTTGGCGTCCTCGTCAATCTTTCCAAGCACGTCCTGAGCGTCTCGATGATCTTGTCGTCGTCTTCCTTGTTCTTCCATCACGCGAGAAACAGCACCGATAAGTACCAGCGAGCCCTGCTATGCGTCTAGGCCGAGACTACTGTGGACGCATTTTTCGAGCAGGGAAACGGGATACGGCTGCAATGTTAGCGAGGTGGTGAGACCGTCGAGTGGCTTGAGGGGGGTCGAGCGAGGCAGTGTAGATGTCGGAGGCCGCGAGCAGGTAGCCACATCGGCTTTGTCGGTGATGTTCATGTAGGCGGCGCTGGCGAGGGAACTTTATTGGTTTAGTTGCGGCTCTGACGTGTTTTTTGGGATCGACCAACATACGGTCGGACCCCATGGCCGCCGGTTCTGCGGATGCGTCCTTCAGTGTCCTGCACCGCGTCGGGTTCAACTGGTCCAACTGCGGCTGCATGCTGGCGAACTGCTCCAGCACGACGGGCTTCTTGGCTCCGGTGCATGCGTAGTAGAGCTGGTTCAAACACATACCGCCGAGCTGGCCGTGTGTCCGATGCTT